>OZ038505.1:95722984-95870484 GCA_964036315.1 Acanthosepion esculentum
TTTTCTCTCTTTCTTTCTTTCTTTCTTTCTTTCTCTTTTCTTTCATTTTCTTTCCTTTTCTTTCTCTCCCACACACGCGCACAAAAAGGCTATGCATCCATATGCATTTATTCCGTCCTTTCTCTCTGTCTCTCTCTGTCTCTCTCTCTATATATACATATATATATATATATATATATATATATATATATATATATATATATATATATATATATATATATATATATATATCTTTCTCTCTATCTATCTCTTTCTCTCTGGAACCCTCTCACAAATACATAGTATACATACACACGCACTCAAGCGTATCTTCGTAAATATATACATCCACCCGCGTCGAACCTGCATAGTTAACGAAGTACTTTGATATTTGTCATTTACGCTAGTTTGAGCTCAGATAAAAAAGAAAATATTTTAATAAAATGCAGAAGAAGAAATGTTGGCGCCACATAATCTTCCCACTCGAGGTTTTAACTCATTTGATTTTGTGCTGGGTTAAGCCAACTTTACTAAACCTCCATATCTAAAAATACTCCTACATAATTTTATTTGGTCACTTGTCAAGATACGTAAAGACCATTTTCATTGTCATCTTTCATTATTTATTTAATTATATTCTTTAATTCCGGATGACGAATAATCATGAGGTATTCAGTCTCCAGTAAGACAAAATTAGTTCGTTAGCACAAACAATCTATTAAGAAAAAAATCAGGCTTCTTTTAAACCTATACAGTAAAAGTCTTCTTTTTCAGCTAGAGCTAAGTACACTTGTACTCGTTTATGCAATGGCGTCAAACTTTCGAAAAACTAGGAAAAGTTAAAAATATATCAACCAAAACGCTCAGCAAATATCATCTTTCGCTTAAATTTTTTAAACTCTCTCTCTCTTTCTTTCTCTCTTTCTCACCCTTTCGCTCTTTCTCTCACTCTATCTTTCCCTCCCCCCTCTCTCTCTTTCTTTTTCTCTCTCGTTCATTTCCTCAGTCTTTTAGAAAATTTCCTTTCATTTTTCTAACTTCACTTTCCCGCCATTTTAATATCTATCTTTGGTACATATAACTGCGTTCCAATGCCGGATTTTCCTAAGGTCTCAAAATCTAGGGGGCCTCCAGCCAAGGTGTATAAATATTTTGACACCGTCAAAGGCCTTTCTTACACATGCTTCCATAACGCATTGTAGACTCTAAACAATCCTTCAGTAATTTTAAACACAAGTCGTCATCTTCAGCTTTACTCAAATTGTTTAATTTAACACTCTTCTGTTTCTTCTACTAGTGAGAAATGGAGATTTGGAGGGGCCTCACAAGTGGAATAGCCTAGAGCTTCTCTTCATCTAAACCCGGCTCTGCTACCTTCCTTTGAATTTATTCACTTCTTTTCGTTTTTTTACCTTTTTTATAGTTTATTCTTTTTACCTCTTTGTACCTTATTTACCTTATTCGTCCTCCATTTTTTCTTTATTTTTTGCTAATTTTTGTTCTTTTCCTGCTTTTTTTTAATTTTCTTTCGCTTTTTTCTTCAATCCTTTAGAAAATTTCCTTTTATTTTTATTTAATGCCACTAAGATGCAGGAGTTACTGGTAGTGAAAGAGTAAGATGTAAGACTTTAGATGGAACCGGAAACCCAATCCTAAACAAGAAATAAGGGATAAGACTCAACTCCTGTTCAATAGACAGGGAAGGAGAATGAACCGGGTAGTAGGCGAACCTACTTATTTCTATCCTTTCTTTCTTTCATTTTATTATTAGTTTCAGTTTTCCGCCATTTTTTCTTTATATAACGAATGTCGTCTTCTTCCTTCAATTTCTCATATATTTATACTCAATCTCTCTTTTTTCTTGTTCTTTTTTTTTTTGCCAGTTTTGACCTTTTTCCTGCCTTTATTTATTTCTAACTTTCATTTGCTTCACTACGGTAGAAAATTTACTTTTATTTTGCTTTCGTTCTTCAATCTATTTCATTTTTGCACAATTTTCCCATTTTTCTTTCATACAGGGTACGGCAGAAATACCTCTCACATTTTAAAGGTTAACAAAAAGACCCAGGTAACTGCTGTTAAAAAATGTATTTCACTGTTACTTAAACAAAAGGCTATAGTTGTTTTTTTTATTTGGTTTTAAAAATGTTATCCTCTAAACCGTGGACTCTATTGACCATACATTTTTGTGGATGATTTCTAAAGTTTTCCATCATCCGGAAGTCCGAGAGCTTCCAGGTTTTCCAAGTGGCATTCTTTTAAGCACTGAACCTTGCAGATCTTCTATCCGAAACAGTATCATTCCGACGGAAAATGAAATGAGCACGAAAAGCTGTCTTGCCGGTCTTAAAAAAAAAAAAAACGTTTACACAGCAAACGCATGTTATGCACTGGTTCAAGCCATGCTGGTAACTGATGGTATCTGAAAAAAAATGGTAAGACATTAGCTAGATGAAGTCACTATTGCCACTTGCCTAAGTTCAGTAATACCAAATAAGAGATAGTTTAAAATGTGGAATGTATTTCTGCCTTAATCCGTATAATTTCATCTTTTTGTCTTCGATTCCATCTTTTTTTAATCATTTCACCCCATGCAAGGCAGTAAAACCACTAAGACACAATGGGTTACTGAGTGTGAAAGAATAAGTAGAAAGAGAAACATTATTAAGGAGCGAGAACAACAGAAGGGTAATCAAGAAGACAGTAGATAACGTAGATAACGATTGAAATTGCATTTAAATTTCGGAAGAGTTCCGCAAGTGAGAAGTGCGAGAAAAGTAACTGTTAGCCTAGAACTTACGGTTACATTGAACCATTTCAACTCTGAGTCGATTGCTGCCAATCTAGTACTGCGCTTAAATTCATAAAGCAAATTTTTACTTTTTTTTTAGTTGCTTTTCAGTCACCTTTTCCTTCTTCCAAGTCATTCTTCTTCCTTCACTTTCTTTCCTCTGTTTTTTTTATTAGATTTCCGTTCAAATTATTTGTTTTTTTTTATATATCTATACGTAATCTGCCGTTTATTTGATTTTTGTTGGTATTTTAATTCCTTTGTTCTTTTTTCTGTTTTTTTAAGTGTACTGCGTTATCCTCTTCGACTTTTTTGAGTGTACTCCTTTTTTAAATATACTCAATTATCCTTTTCGAATTTTTCAGTCTACTCCTTTTTTAAATGTACTCTTTTTTATCCCATTTTACTTTTTTCAGTGTACTCCTTTTTAAGTGTACTCCTTTATCCTCTTCGACACTTTTTGTGTATATTCCTTTTTTAAGTGTACTCAATTATCCTCTTAAAACTTTTTGAGTGTACTCCTTTTTTAAGTATACTCAATTACCCTTTTCGAATTTTTGAGTGTACGCCATTTTAAGTGTACTCCTTTATCCCATTTTACTTTTTTAAGTGTACTCCTTTTTTAAGTTTACTTCTTTATCCTCTTCGACTTTTTTGAGTGTACTGCTTCTTTAAGTACACTCCATTATCCTCTTCGAATCTTTGAGTGTACTCCATTTGTAAGTGTACTCCTTTATCCCATTTTCATTTTTTAAGTGTACTCCTTTTTTAAGTGTACTCCTTTATCCTCCTCGACTTTTTTGTATCAAATACAAGTGTTTTCTTAAATGGTCATGCTGGTGGCCATTTCCAACTCGTAAGGTAAGCATGCCGGTTCAAATAAACCTTCTGCCTGGATGTTTAAAAATCTGTCAGCTCATTGATTGATTCGTTTTCTACGGCTTATCAACCCTTTGACGATTCTTTAAAGTCAGAAAATATTTTTAGATTGTACGAATTTTTATTTTATTTTTTAAATAGTAACGAATTAGTTATACAAATCTTACTAATTAACCCATTAGCAGGATGGTGAAGAGTTGAATTTATTCCTAATCAGAATTTGATAAACAAACAAGAAATTATAATGTATAAAGTGGGGGATCAATTCTATATTACACTCAATTTATAAACTGATCCCTCACTTTGAGGTCACAATTCTTACTAATTAACCCATAGCTAGGGGTAGTAGAGGTGGATTCCTAAATTTGCCAGAGGGCATTCGCCCGTATTTGAATATAACGAACCCAAATGGAATTGGAACTCGGCTCTGCGATTAACAATTCCGAGCCATTATCCTTTGTGCAACCCGTAAATTCAAGCTGACAGCACCTGGTATTCCCAAGTGGAACCCTTCCACAACAGAAGAGAACGTTAGAGATAGACATAAATATCAAAATCGCTACCGGTTAAATTGAACAGAAACAAAGCAACAGTGCAAGACGGAATAGTAATAGAGAAGCTGCCTACTTTTGATGATTTCAGCGGTGACAGCATTACAGACATGATAAATGAAATTTTTTTTTTTTTTTTTTAAGCGTATCACCCCAAGCAAGGTTGGAGGCCACTATCACGCATGGGGTTACAGAATGGTTGGAGGAAGAGCAGATAGGAGTGGTAAAGGGGAGGATGTGGAGAAAGAGAAAGACAGTGGGTCGATCAAGGCAAGGGGTTACAGAAGATTTGGAGCGAGAGCAGATAGGAATGAAAGATGAAAGGATGTGGAGAAGGGAAGTGGATAGATCAAGGCAAATGTCGATTGACGCTACACTTAAACCGTTATATCTGTTGCATTATTCACATTACTCCAACTCTTATCCTCATCTTCATTGCCATATTCATAACGTTTCGGCCATTGTACGCTCCGGTCTTCTTCGGCTGATTGGAATTTCGAACCGAAGAATGTAAATAAATATAAAAGACATAGCTAATCTGTATTTCATTGATAGATCGATTCGTTTTTCATTAACAGATCGATTCGTTTTTTACAGCTTACTTTGCAGGTTAATTAAAGCCAGAAAATATAGTTTTAGACTGGAAGAGATAATCCTGGTTTAGTGAATTTGATAAATAAAAAAAAAAAAAGAAATGTTGATATAAAGTGGGGGGTTCAATTTTATGTTACAATCGATATATAAACTGATCCCTCACTTTGTGGTCACAATTCTTACTAATTAACCCATAGCTACGGAGAGAAGAGGTGGATTCATAACTTTGCCAAAGGGAATTCGCGCGTATCTGAATATCTAGCACTTTCGCCCCAGCCCCTCAACCTCCGACGTCTTATTCTCTGGGTTGAGGTGTCTACTTGGTCCTAACATGGGTCCCCTGAGCATCAGTAGATTATTCGACCGGTCCGCCGGTTTAACCCTGCTTCCTGCCCACGTTGTGATTTGTTTGATTCAGAAATCAGAAGTGATGTCCGTCCATTCACGGTCGGCTGAAGATATAGACACGGCTGGGGAGTCTGCGCTAAGAAATTTAGAATGCAGCAAAAAAAAAATTAATATCTGCAGAAAGCCGGACAAACAACTATTCAATGGTTGAATTGTTAATGTCTTTTATATAGCAGAAAAAGAATTATATAGAAAAGAAACGGGTTATAGAAAAGAAAAGTATTTAACATAAAAACTAATGCACTGGATTCTAGACAGAGAGGGGTGTATGTGATTAACTTGTTGTGAAATCGTCTCAGAACGATATATCACCGCTTGCAAATCCACACTTACAGACCTGTCATCCTCAAGCGATTCTGACCAGGCTCGACGTTGCTTAACTTCTGTGATCGTACAGGAAACGTTGTTTCACATAATCTCTGCCAATTCAGATGATCGCTGAGAAAATTAGGTGAATAAAATAAACCCAACGCACTAAATGAACACCGTGTTTACTTTATTTACAAGTCCCGAGAGCCACTCGAGTAGAGGCTTACAGAGTAAGAGGCACAGTTTTATGCGGATATATGGATAAGATAATGGTTTATTCTATACTTGAAACGCTTAAGATTGTAATGATCGGAAAAACAACCTCTTGGGTGTCGATTCCACAGAGAATCGGTTCGCAGGAAGAAAATGCTTACATCTCACAAATGGAATACGGAGGGAATGCGGGTGGTTCAAATACAAAGTGTAGAGCATGGCGGATCTTAACCGTGAAGGTTAGAACTGGTGAAACTGAGGAATGTAGTTCGTTTGAGTACTTTTCCATGAATACCCATTTCCTGGGTACGACGATAAAATAAATCCGGCAGCAAGGTCTCGGATCGAAAGGTTTTGAGGAGTTTGGGGCTACCTCTTAATTTTTGTTGTTCCCAGGACCACCCTGACCCGGGGTGGTAGCACCTGTTATGGGAAAATAGTTAACCCCCAAAATGAGGTCAAAACACCATGAAAGTATAAAAATATATTTTTATAATAAAAATGCCAACATTATGTTTTCATAGTAAATGAATTAGCAGCAATACATTTAAAAATATAAAATAAAAAATATTTACAGCAGTATCTTTTTTTTTTTTTGTAAAAGAAAAATTTCCAATAATGCCTTTTAGTTAAAAGAAATTAGTAATTCTCCGAAGAAAATTAAATGAGCAATGAGAGATAGAGCAGTGATAGGGTTTCAACGTTTCTTCTATGAAGAAAGGGGTTGTATGGTGGAAAATAATTAATCAACGACACGGACGCGGAGACGCTTTTGAATTCTATCGATACTGGAAAGTGAAGATTGAACAGCTGATGTCTCTTATTCCTTCCATTCGCTTTTTTTCTTTTCTTTCTTTATTTTCTTTTTTGTTCTTTTCTATTCTATTTTCTTTCTTTTTCTTTTTTAATTTCTTTCTTTTTATTTTCTTTTTCTTTTCTTTCTTGTTTCTTTTCTTTTTCTTTTCTTTCTCTTTCTCTTTCTCTTCTTTTTTAATTTCTTTCTTTTTTTCTTTATATTTTCTTTCTATTCTTTTTCTTTTCTTTCTTTTTAATTTCTTTCTTATTTCTTTTCTTTTTCTTTTCTTTCTCTTTCTTTTCTTTTTTAATTTATTTCTTTTTTCTTTTCTTTATATCTTCTTTCTCTTTCTTTTCTTTTTCTCTTCTTTTTTTCTTTTTTATTTTCTTTCTATTTCTTTCATTTTTATTTTCTCTATTTCTTTTCTTTCTTATTTGCTTTCTTTTTCTTTATTTTTTCTTTCTTTTTCTTTTCTTTTTTCTTTTCTGTTTTTTCTTTTATTTTTATTTTGTTTCGTTTACTTTTCTTTTTTCTTTTCTATCACTTTATTTTCTTTTTAATTTTCTTTCTTTTTTCCTTTCTCTTTCTTGTCTTTTTATTTTACTTCTCTTTCTTTTCTTTTTCTTTTCTTTTTCTTTTCCTTCTATTTTTCTTTTTTTATTTACTTTCTCTTTCTTTTCACTTTAGTTTCATTTCTTTTTTCTTTTCTTTGTTTTAGTATATTCGTATTTTCTTTCTCTTTGTTTTCTTTTTCTTTTTTCTTTTCTTTCTTTTTCTTTTCTTTTTCTTTACTTTTTCTTTCTTTCTTTTTAATTTCCTTTTTTTCTTTTCTTTTTCTTTTCTTTCTTTTTCCTTTTTCTTTTATTTTCTTTCTATTTTACTTTAAGACAATTCCCTTTATGTTTTTTCCTTTTCAAATTGGCCTCTGTATTATTTTGTATCTTTCTTTCTTTCTTTCTTATGGTCATTCATTTATAGTCGTTTATGAAGTTGAAAAACTAGCCACGTTTTTGACTTACCCGTATCATTCAGATTTGCATCTTAAAATAATCCATTAAAGCTTCAATATCTAAACAATATTAATACAAATTCACTCGAATCCCAGCAAGACAGACGGTTCGTGGGAATTCTCTTCTCGACACAAATGACATGTACTCAGTTATAACATGATCTTTTTCCTGGATATTCAACTGAAGTAAAACTAAACCTTTCTCCGCGCAGTTAGGACATAATGCACAAAAAAATTCAGAGAATAAGACACTCCAATATGATAAGCTCAAAACTAATTGATAATGTACGAACCAAAGGCCTATTTGAACTTCCAGGAAATTTTTATTCATTTTAAAAAGATATTAGAATAATCAAAAATATTTATTGGCAGCAAATCGCCTGCATTCTGCTTCTTTTATGTGTCGTGGCCCTTCAGGACGTAGCCGATCATGTCTCTCCACAATTTTCCATACTTCATAGCTCTTAATTAAAACTAGCCAACAATTTGAATAATGAACGGCATTGCTGCAGTTAAAACAAGTGTTGGAACTTGCCATCATTCTTCTTCTTCTTCTTCTTCTTCTATGTGCCGTGTCCCTTCAGGACGTTGATGATCATGGTTCTCCACAATTTCCTATCTTTCGTAGCTCTTAATAAATTTTGTCTTTTTGTTATCTCTCCTAAACCCTGTTCCGCCATCCATTTACTCAAGTTCATTCTTCTTCTTCTATGTGCCGTGTCCCTTCAGGACGTTGATGATCATGGCTCTCCACAATTTCCTATCTTTCGTAGCTCTTAATAAATTTTGTCTTTTTGTTATCTCTCCTAAACTCTGTTCCGCCATCCATTTACTCAAGCTCATTCTTCTTCTATGTGCCGTGTTCCATCAGGACGGAAGCGATAATGGCTCTCCACAACCTCCTGCCCGTAGTAATTCTTAATAAATTTTGTCTTTTTGTTATTCCTCCTAAACCTTATTACTTCTTCTTCTTCTACGTGCCGGGTCTTTTCAGGACGTATGCGATCAAGGCTCTCCACAATTTACCGTCCTTCATAGCTCTTAATAAATTTTGTCTTTTTGTTATCTCTCCTAAACCCTGTTCCGCCACCCATTTACTCAAGCTCACGAAGTAGGTTATGCGTTGTTTTCCTCTGTTCCTCTTGCTCTCTATCTGCCCCGTGAGTATCAGATTTTCTAAATCTTCTTATGTCGCCAAAATTTTCAATTGAATCTTCCTGGCGTTAAGTAAAAGTTTCTTTTTCGCTCCCATTTTCGCTAAAACTTCGTCGTTGATCACATGTTTGGTCCATGGTATCCTCAGCATCATTCTGTAGAACCACATTTCTGTTGTCTCAATTCTCTTCTTCAGCTGTGAGGACGCTGTCCCGTATTCACTGCCATAGAGGAGCACTGGTGTCACGTAACAGTTCAGTACTCTTTTTCAAATCACAAGTCATTATTATCAGGCAGGGAGAGAGCAGGTGATGTAGCAGGAAGATTCAACCTAAGAAACCGCAACGAACGAAGAGAAAAATGAGTCCAATGGTGCACGGCCACTGACCAGGTAATAGCCAACACATGGTTCCAAGAACATCTGAGACAATTGACACAAAAGGTCACGGGGAGTCTTTTTCTTTTTTTCTTGTGCCCTATCCCTTCAGGGTGTATGTGATTATGACTCTCCACTTCCATCTGGCACATGTAGCTCTCAATAAGTTTGATCTTTTTGTTACTTTTCCCAGATTCTGTTCTGTAATCCACTTGCTTAAGTGCGTTTCTTTCCCTTGTCCTTCTTTCCTTCTACCAGCCGTATATCAAATTTTACATCGTTGATCACATGTTCGGTCCATGGCATCTGTAGAACCATACCTCTGTTGCCTAAATGTTTCTGAAACTGGTTCCTGTATTTATGGAAAGTGATGCCGTTTATAATGTTTACAAGAACCATTTCGAAACCGTGTAAGCCTTCTATGAGAGATGCGGGTTTTACATTTCTAAATCCATAAAAATCCGTTGTATTTGAAATATTTCGATACAAAAGAAAGAACTAAGCTTTTCATCTCATTCTTCTTATCAAATATTCAGTCTTTAAAACCATTTTTTCGAAATATTCCCATTTGTTTGTGATGGGAATGTTTTTTAACGAAATTCCGAAATCGATTTTTTCCATCTCAGAGTATTAAAATAAATGTAAACAGTGCTTGACTATTGTACGAAAGCCTGTTTTTAATTACTGTTACACACGTCGGAATTTATATTCCATTCGTTCTCATTTCATTACATATATATATATATATATATATATATATATATATATATATATATATTGACTGATTTAAAATATGTTTTCTTCGCTACACAGTAAAAACCATGTTTCAAAAACTGAAACTAAAACAGCGAAATTTCTCTGTATCCTTGGAAACAGGAAATTATGAATTTTTATATATATATATATATATATATATATATATATATAACTGACCACTGATTTCAACAGCAAGCAACAATTGCAATTTTCATGACCAGAAGATTGCTGCGTTTAAGCATGAAACAGACAGTCGCCGTGCGGTGTAAACCTCAGTGTCCACTTTTATATTTACATGTGCTCTATCACTGATACTCAGCATTGTTACTCATAAATATAGCACACCTAAAACCTGTATTTTTATCATATATATATATATATATATATATATATATATATATATATATATATATATATATATATATATATATATTGGGGGTGTAATAGTGTCATACATCGATTTTGTTTTTTAACAGTAATGAAAAAGCCATTAATTTGTTTTAATTCTTGAAAAACTCATCCAAAACCGGAAATTCGATTTACCATATATGCAATAAGGGAATTAAATCAAAATATTTCCGAAGTTTTATTTTTCAATTTGCTAATAACGTATTTGGACAGTAATTATGTATCTTTTAACATATTTATTTATAGCTACAGCATAACATAAAAACATACAAATAAAGAAAAACAGGTTCTAGAATGTTCCATAAACATTTAGTAAGCTCCAGAAAATCATAGTGCTAATATACTTATATACGAATTTAGAAATTTCATGTGTGGGTGATATTTTTTAAAATACTCTGAATTTAACCTATCTTCATTCTTTTTTAACCACAAATTCATATAATTATTTATTTTACAAAAAGTAAAAAAATCCTAATCCCAACACATACATATACATATACATCTCTTTCTCTGTGTCTGTCTGTCTGTCTGTCTCTCTCTCTCTCTCTCTCTCTATATATATATATATATATGGTGTTTGAGGCTTTTATTTACATATATATATATATATATATATATATATATACAAGTATATATATATATATATATATATATACAAGTATATATATTCTATATCATCACTTGACAAGACACAAGAAGTGTTGAAACAAAATGGCTACTTTTGTCGTGATTTTATAACATATTTATGTTGTAATATTCAAATAAATAATTATATATATATATATATATATATATATATATATATATATATATATATATATATATATATATATATATATATATAAAGGCTCAAACACTAATATCCCATGGTTATAATTTATTACATTGGAATTGGAATCACGATCCAATTCATCAGACCTTTTATATTATATTCTTACTGTGTCCTGGACATTGAGTTCTACCTGGATTATATCCTCTTTGGAATTTATTTATTCGTATATATACACAGACATGACAGAATTGAATCGACACCAAGATACATTTTCATGGCCAAGTCAATCCCCGGATATTAATCTCATTGAACAACTTTGGGGCATATTAGATCGAAAACTCTTCTAAGCCCGAACTTTTAGGATTTTTGCGTGAAACATGGCAAGAAATCCCTCAAGATGATATTCGTGAACTCGTCGCTAGCATGCCTAGAAGGGTCCTTGCATTAAAAAAAGCAAAAGGGATGTCAAACAAGTATTAGTTATTAAATTTATGACCATTTATAATTACTTCATTTGTATAAATTACTTGTTTAATAAAATAAACGGTTTCTGTGAGCGTCTATTCAATTCTGTCATGTCTGTGTGTGTGTACATATATATATATATATATATATATATATATATATATATATATATATATATATATATATATATGTATATATATATATATATATATATATATATGTATGTATATATATTGACCACTAATATTATATACATATATATATTTCCTTTCGTCCTCTGATCTTTAACAAGGCAAATGAAATTTTATTTTGCAACAAGTATTTATGGATAGAAGCAAAAATGTCGTTAGCTTTTCAAAATCTTTAAATTTAACAATGTTCATAACAACTTCATGATGCCTGAAAGTCAAGGTAAACTATAGAGGATGCTAAGAGATTTAATTTAATGCCTAATAAAAGAAAGTGAGTACCTGTTTTTGTGAATTGAGTTTTTTTGTACAATGTAATTATTATATATTTTCAGTTTGAAAGATTTCTTAGTTGCACTCTCAAAAGTTTTCCATCTAATTAAATTACTTTCTCATTAATAAGTGTGGCATTTGCATCTAAATAGAGGTTATATATATATATATATATATATATATATATATATATATATATATATATATATATATATATATATGGGAGAAAATGACATAATGTTTTATATACGACAACAACGTTAGAAAGATTAGTGACAGAGTTGAAAAAATACAAAACGATATATCAGTGAGCTACAAGTATAAAAGATCTGCACTATTACTTGTAACAACTGCCACAAGGAATACATGGGGGAAACTTCGAGTAACTTAAATAAGATATTATATGAACACAAAAGGGGAAAAGGGGATATTTTACAAAACAACAGACCCAGTATATATATATATATATATATATATATATATATATATATATATATATATATATATATATATGCAGAAATATAGTCGTAAAGTGTGCTATATTTACGGGGTAAAGTGCTCAATATCAGAGATAGAGTCGCCTGACGATTGCACTAGCATGAAGCAGACTGTCGCCTCTAAGTGCTGACTTCCATGTCCACTTTTATATATATATATATATATATATATATATATGTGTGTGTGTGTGTGTGTGTGTGTGTGTGTGATAAAAATATAGTTTTAAGGTATGATATATTTATGGGCTAAAGTGCTCAATATCAGGGACAGAGCGTTTGTAAATATAAAAGTGAACATTGAGGTCAACACCTAGCAGCGAGAATCTGTTTCATGCTTAAACTCAATCTTTAGGCCCGATGATTGCCTTTAAGCATGAAACTAACTGTCGCCTCTGGATGTTGACCTCAATATCCACTTTCACTGACACACACACACCCATATAAATATACACCACACATAAACATACACACATACACACACATATATATATATATATATATATATATATATATATATATATATATATATATATATATAGGCTGAGCACTGTCGGAGAAAGAGAATTTGATGGCTGTTGATGAAGATTAATGCTTAGCTCTTCACTCTGAATTGAGCCCTCTGGCAGCCAATAATGCTTATGTGTTAAAAATTCCCTTTCTTCCCAGATTGTGCTGCTTACCTAGCGTGTGCTGATGGCCTAAAGATGAGAGTCTCTGACTGATGACAAATTGGTCGGGTTGAAGCAATCGCATGTCTAGCCACACTGAGATGAGCTGTGATACAGAGAAACAATTTCTGTGATGATGAAAATCGCACCGAGGAACTGTGATACAGCGAAACAGTACCTGTCTGCGAAGGACATAATTTAGCTCTTGAAAATATATTTCCAAAGAACACTGTTGAATGAGAAGCTAATTCTAAAAACAACGGTCACCAGCGTAAATGCGAAGCTCTTAAGTAGAATGAATGGAGCACTTTGGCTGCTTGGCGTTTGTTAACGTAAAACCAATACGCTAGATTTGGCTGATTCGTACTGCCTGAAGATGGCTCAGTGGTAGAAGCTCTGACACACCAAATCGGTTGGGTTTCAATCTGGGCTTGAGGTATTCAGTTGTCTAGTCGCAGTCAGGAGCTGTGAAACAGTACTGTCTGCGAATGATGCACACACAGACAGACACACACACACACACACACACACACACACACACAAATATATATATATATATATATATATATATATATATACACACACATATATATATACATATATACAGATATTTATATATACCTATATATATATATATACACACACACACACATATATATATATATGGTATCATTATAGGAAAAGGTTGATAAATATCAAAGGTACAGCGTTTAGAGTTATAGACAGTGTGTGGACAGGAATCAACACTACATAGTGAATGGCAGTTCCACGCTTCAATGCGATCATCAGCTTAAGTTATTCAACTTTAGTGAACTGTATATATGCCTTGCTGCGTATATAGGCCAAAGAGGTAGTCAGGGAAGTCAGCGAAGAGGAAACCAGCCATTCTCAGTTTTGTTCGGTGTTAATGCTATTTGTCATCCTGACCTCTAGATTCCTTATTTATCTTGTTTGAGTGGCTGGAGGAAGTCTGCTTATCAATACGCTAGGGTTTAGGTTTCCTCTTACACAATGTTCCGAAGGGGTACGGTACATTAAAGAAAACATGAGAAATTAAATCATGAATTCCAGTTATGCGTAGATGATCATCAGGTATTTAGTTTTGTTTGAAATATTTGCGAAAACTTCAAAAAAACGCATCAAAACACTGTCTCATTCGTCCGCCATATTTTTCTCTTCTTATATGTACCCAATCTGTGTAGAAATGTCAGTTGTCTCTTTCTGATTGTAAGTATACATTACCGATTTTCTTTTATACTTTTTACCCCAAACAAGGCAATAAAGCCACTAACGCAAGGGGTTACTGAGTGTTAGAGACTACGAGAAAAAGAAAAGAAATAATTAAGAAGAGAGAATAATGAAAGAAAAGGAATTTCGAAGATCGAAGATAGCGATTAACATTGCATTTAACCTTTTGAAGATCAAAGCTAAATGGGAAGCTAGAAGCTGGAAGATCGTTCCACAAGCGAGGAGTGCGAGAGAAGAAAGTATTAGCATAGAGCTTACGGTGATATCTAGCCATTTTCATTATGAGACCTCGCCGCCAATCTAGTACTTCGCTTAAATTTATAAAATTTAGATACCATAGAATAAAGTTCATCCGAACAATTAGCATGAAAATATTTACAGAAAAGACACAGGGAAGCTACATTACGGTGATAGGAAAGTGACTGAACGCGAGATGCCAAGTCAGGACCATTAGCATTGCAGATTCTTCTTTGGATTTTTATCGAGAATCTCTAAATGTAGAGCTTACTCCGGAAGAGGAATGGAAAAAAAACATTTACATATAAGTCTGAATCCAGGAATGTCGATCAAGCCTGGATGAAAATTTACGCATTTTAGAATTCCCCCGTCAGGAGAGTCATTTGAATAAAAGTTTAGGCATGAGACCAGGTTACCTACCTCCCTTACTAACTGATCATGGATGTGTCCATATTTGTAATATACGCCTGAAGTTTGCTCTCTAGAGCCTTGGGCTCCCAAATTGAAATGCCGCTATAAAACACGCATCTATTTGGCCTAACGCCTCGTTTTGACGACTCTGAAAAAAGTAGTTAACTGACAAAATTCATAGCACCTTTTATCTAGGTGCGAATGGAGGTCAGGCCATATAAATAGGCATCACTCATTTGGCTTCTTTTGTTGAATTCTCTCTGCGGGTGGGCAAAAAGCTTTACACGAGTTCTTTCCTCCTAAATGAAGTCACAGTTGTGATTGGCAGTAGTTCATTTGACATGTATGCTTTCATCGCGGTTTTTTGCTTTAGTTAATTAGTTCGCATGCTTTACAGAAAGTTATTTTATCCTGGAGGTTATTTCTATTTTCGGAAACGTGATAATACCGCACAATAAAGATGTCGTCTATATATTCTCCTGCTTATACGAACATAAGAGAGTCGTGATATGGGACAACATGAGGGAAAACTTTCATTGAGTTCTTTCCAGTTGATATTGTTCTTTTAGCATCAGCTTCAAATAAAAATTTGGGCAGAATTGTGATGGCCATCTTTAGACAAATTTGGTGAAAGGTGGGTATCTAGTGCACGTCTATGTAATAAGTTAGAATGTTATGTGGATCTAGATAAGGCACGAGTATTTTTATTCTCTGAAAATTCTAAGTCAGCTTAGTGCATATTAAATTAGAATAGGGTTTATTTTAGTTTCTTTTATTTTAATTAGTATGAGAATGCTGGCCAATAAGGCTGTTTTATTTTTATTCTTTCTGTACACTTTTCTTTTATTCTAATATTTAGCGCATATGCGATATTATATATTAGTCCATGCATGCATTGAATACTGTTGCCATATATGGTCTGATGGCCCCGCTGTTCATCTCGAGGTTCTCGACAAAATCCAAAGACGGATATGCAATGTGATCGAGCCTGACTTCTGGTTTCAATTCCAATCACTTTCTCACCGACATAATGTGGCTTTCCTCTGTCTTTTCTATAAATATTTTCATGGTATCTGCTCTGAGAAGCTATTTTTTTTGTTGGTGCCCCGACTGCATGAATTTAAGCGTGCATCTGTGTCCCACCCTCTTAATTTAAGGTTGGCATCTCGGTCCCACCCTCTTGCTGTCAAAACATTTAACTGTAACCGTCTCCTCTACTCCAACAGCGTCTTCTCTTGCACTTCCTAACAGTGGAACTCCCTTCCCCTTACTTGCTTCACTGATAACTATAATCTTCAAAAATGTAAATGTAATGTCAATCGACATCTTCTGTTGCCTTGATTCCCATTCTTCTTTTTATCCTTTCCTCAACTCCCACCATAACCAGTTTTTTTTCCTTACTTACACTTTCCTTGCGTACTAGTGGCACTCGAGCCTTGCTTGGAGTGAATTGCTTTAACAAATATGATGGCCTCTCCCGTCGATTTCGACGTATGAGGATCAACTAACAATGAATGTTGTCAGAAAACCCACACAGAGGGCTTGATTATAGTGGTGAAGACGTGTGCAGGACCATCCACACTTTTTGGAACTACTGATAACAGGGAATCAGTTCAGAAGATTGTCACATAAACGGCGAATAACAGACCTCATTCCCATTTATATAATTCGAGACAGACTATTTATATATGCTCTCCAAAACAACCAGCAACAAATCGATTTTTTCCATATCAGAGTATTAAAATAAATGTAAACAGTGCTCGACTATTGTACTGAGACCTGTTTTAAGTTAATGTTACGAATGTCGGAATTTGTATTCCATTCCTTCTCATTTCATTACACACACACACACATATATATATATATATATATATATATATATATATATATATATATATATATTGACTGATTTAAAATATGGTTTGTTCGTTACACAGTAATAACCATGTTTCAAAAACTGAAGCTAAAAACTTTAAATTAATTATATAATTAAATTAAAAGAATTAGTTCTGTTTCATCTTCAAGCGAATTTTAGGAATAACTTATTTTTAAATTTAATGAGTTTTAAACGCACATATAAATTCATAATTTCCTGTTTCCGAGGATACAGAGAAATTTCTCTGTATCCTTGGGAACAGGTAATTATGAATTTATATATATATATATATATATATATATATATATATATATATATATATATATATATATATATATATAACTGAGCACTGAGTTCAACAGCAAGCAACACATGCAATTTTCATGACCAGAAGATTGCTGCGTTTAAGCATGAAACAGACAGTCACCGCGCGGTGTAAAGTTCAGTGTCCAATTCTATATTTACATGTGCTCTATCACTGATACTCAGGATTGTTACTCATAAATATAGCACACCTAAAACCTGTATTTTTATCATATATATATATATATATATATATATATATATGTAGATATATATATATATATATATATATATATATATATATATATATATATATATATATATATATATATATATATATATATATATATATGGGAGAAAATAACATTATTTTTATATACGAGGAGAATGATAGAATGATTAGTGACAGAGTTGAAAAATATAAAACAATATAAAAGTGAGGTACAAGTATAAAAGATCTGCACTATCACTTGTAACAACTGCCACCAGGAATACATAGAAGAAATTTCGAGCAACTTAAATAAAATATTATATGAAAACAAAACGGGTATTTTAAAAAACAACAGACCCAAAACAACATATATATATATATATATATATATATATATATATATATATATATATATATATATATATATATATATATATATATATGATAAAAATATAGTTTTAAGGTATGATATATTTATGGGCGAAAGTGCTCAATATCAGGGACAGAGCCTTTGTAAATATAAAAGTGAACATTGAGGTCAACACCTAGCAACGAGAATCTGTTTCATGCTTAAACTCAATCTTCAGGCCCGATGATTGCGTTTAAGCATGAAACAAACTGTCGCCGCTGGATGTTTACCACAATGTCCACTTTCACTCACACACACACACCCATATAAACGCACACCACACATAAAGATACACACACACACACATATATATATATATATATATATATATATAGAGAGAGAGAGAGAGAGAGAGAGATAGATAGATAGATAGATAGATAGATAGATAGATAGATAGATAGATAGATATAGGTTGAGCACTGTTGGAGAAAGGGAATTTGATGGCCTTTGATGATGAATAATGCTTAGCTTTTCACTCTGAATTGAGCCCTCTGGTAGCCAGTAATGCTTATGTGTTAAAAATTCCCTTTCTTCCTAGATTGTGCTGATTACCTAGAGGTTAGAGTCTCTGGCTGATGATAAATTGGTCGGGTTGAAGCAATCGCATGTCCAACCACACTGATGAGCTGTGATACAGCGAAACAATTTGTCCGATGATGAAAATCGCAACAGGGTACTGTGGTACTTCGAAACAGTACTGTCTGCGAATGACATAATTTAGCTCTTGAAAATATATTTTCAATAGAGCACTGTTGAATGACAAGCTAATTCTAAAAACAACGGTGACCTGCGTAAATGCGAAGCTCCTCTGTGGTAGAAGCTCTGACTGAATGATCGAAATTAGGAGGATTTGAGATAATTATAATTAAGTAATTCATCGAGTCTAGAAGAACAGAATGCAGAAACCACTAAACGGCCGTTTCATCGTATATTTGTCACTTATCAGCAGTGCGCATCCTAGACATATATATATATATATATATATATATATATATATATATATATATATATATGGTATCGTTATAGGAAAAGGTTGATAAATATCAAAGGTACAGCGTTTAGAGTTATAGACAGTGTGTGGACAGGAATCAACACTACATGGTGAATGGCAGTTCCACGCTTCAATGCGATCATCAGCTTAAGTTATTCAACTTTAGCGAACTGTATATATGCCTTGCTGCGTATATAGGCCAAAGAGGTAGTCAGGGAAGTCAGCGAAGAGGAAACCAGCCATTCCTAGTTTTGTTCGGTGTCAATGCTATTTGTGATCCTCTAGATTGCATATTTATCTTGTTTGAGTGGCTGGAGGAAGTGTGTTTATCAATACGCTAGGGTTTAGGTTTCCTCTTACACAATGTTCCGAAAGGGTACGGTACATTAAATAAAACATGAGAAATTAAATCATGAATTCCAGTTATGCGTAGATGATCATCAGGTATTTAGTTTTGTTTGAAATATTTGCGAAAACTTCAAAAAACACATCAAAACACTGTCTCATTCGTCCGACACTTGAGTTTGAATACTGATTGCCAATGAGCAATCACAGTATGCCAACTGACCATAGAGGAAACGCATGTAGGAATTAGCTTGGCGTCTAATTGATCGCTATTTCTACTCTATCCTCTATTACTATACGGATCGCTATTCTACACATTATTCACTATTATACTATTTCTATATTCGGATCACTATTCGTTGGTTACCTTCCGAGCAAGTATAATCGAGCAAGTACTATTAGTGCGAGTGATATTCGAAGTCGTCTGACAGCAGTATTGTTCAACGGCGTTACTATAGTTTTTTCTGCAATTACAAAGTCTCTACTACAACGAACATTACGAAAGTAACAACGAGTGTTCGTTGACATTACAACACACACACACATATATATATATATATATATATATATATATACATATATATATTTAGTCTTAAAATGTGCTATATTTATGGGATAAAGTGCTCAATATCAGAGATAGAGCGTGTGTAAATATAAAAGTGAACATAGAAGTCAACACTTAGAGGCGACAGTCTGTTTTATGCTAGATGCAATCGTCAGGCCTTATTATTATGCATCTAGCATGAAACAGACTGTCGCCTCTAAGTGTTGACTTCTATGTTCACTTTTATATATATATATATATATTCCTCGCGGTTAGCACAACACTCAGTTTTGTGCCGGATACTATCGTCAGGTGCATCGTGTTATATGTCAGAGTTATGCTACCGGTGGAGAAAAAATGTTTATTATTAATATAAATTTTAGCTCTGTTATACATCGCACTCAATGTGCCATATTATATATATACAGGGTGGGGCAAAAGCCGCACCCATAGGGATAGCTTATTAAAAGTATAATTAAAAGCATTATTAAAAAGTATAATTACACATGAAAATTTTATTTACTAGTTATGTAATTGTTATATGTGCTGTTCAAAGTGTTCCCCTTCTTTTTAAAAACACATTTCATTTCTGTGCCTGCATTACTCATTAACATGCCGGAGAGTTTCCTCTGTCATTTTACTGTATTCGTATTTAATTCTTTCTTTAAGTCCTTCAATATTTCTTGGGCACGTCTGAAGGAAAAAAATAATTTTAAATGGCCCTACAGAAAAAAAAATCCAAAGTGTGAAGTCTGGTGATCGCGGTGGCCACTCAACAAGACTTCTGTGATGCGCGACCTTTGCCTCACCCAAGATAGATAGATAGATAGATAGATAGATAGATAGATAGATAGATAGATAGATAGATAGATATTAACAGAATGAGATAGATAGATAGATAGATAGATAGATAGATAGATAGATAGATAGATAGATAGATAGATAGATATGAAGTGGATTGAGATAGATAGATAGATAGATAGATAGATAGATAGATAGATAGATAGATAGATAGATAGATAGATAGATAGATAGATAGATAGATATGAAGTGGATTGAGATAGATAGATAGATAGATAGATAGATAGATAGATAGATAGATAGATAGATAGATAGATAGATAGATATGAAGTGGATTGAGATAGATAGATAGATAGATAGATAGATAGATAGATAGATAGATAGATAGATAGATAGATAGATATTAACAGAATGAGATAGATAGATAGATAGATAGATAGATAGATAGATAGATAGATAGATAGATAGATAGATATTAACAGAATGAGATAGATAGATAGATATTAACAGAATGAGATAGATAGATAGATATGAACCGGGTTGAGATAGATAGATAGATAGATAGATAGATAGATATGAAGTGGATTGAGATAGATAGATAGATAGATAGATAGATAGATAGATAGATAGATAGATAGATAGATATCGCACATTGCATGAACACTGAGGTGAACATCGAGTGGCGACAATCTGTTTCATGTTTGAACGCAATCTTCAGATTATGTGTTGTGTGTTGTGTGTTGGCCCGAATATTTATGCATGCTGGTTAATTGTGCATTATCTCCTCATTCCCATTTAATAATTCCTTACAGGCTATTTACATATGCTTGTCAGTAGTGAATTATGGGTAGCAAGGTCTATTTTATTATCGTAACGTTTAATGAGTAGGTGGTAATTGTTATGATACAAATTATTCTAGAGGCGTAGAAATAATTAGGAATCCGAATGCTATTATTTATAGTTAATTTTATAGTTACCTTTTTATTCATTATTTATTAATTAATGTTTTCTATTTATCCATTAATTATTTGTTGTTTATTATTGTAACATTTATTTGCCTTTATAAATAATAAACAATTTAAAAAACTACAAATGCACATTCGTAATTTATTAATCTGTTTATTATTTACGTAATTTGTTTATTTATTTATTTTCATTTTTGGGATTATAATTTTTTTTTTCTTTTCGTGAGTTTGGTTATCTTATTTGTTTAGTTTAAAGTGTTGGCTTTGTCTAAAATATGTAACATTATGTGTTGCATATATTTGCATTTATAATTTGCATTCAATTATCGATTTTTAAGTAACGTAGTAAAAATTTTTCTTTTAGGCTTGCTTTTGTGTCTATATCAAAGACCATATCTTCGAAAATATTTCTGATTAATTTTCTGGTTTTCTCTATTTTTTTGTCTGTTAGAGATTCTTAGGATTATAAGACCGTCGACACCGTGGATGCCTATATAATATTTTCGATTAATTTGCTTAGTAAATCTATGCCTATGAGCTCAAACGGAAGTTCTATCAAAACTTCTCATTTTAACGTTGAATGTTCCTTCTTTCTTTCGCCACGAGTCTTCGTTTTCGGATAATAGCCATTAGGAAATTACAATAAACCTTGCACAATTAACCATCATCTATAAATACTTGTACCAAAGCACAACAGACATAACCTGAAGATTGTGTTCAAACAGGAAACAGACTATCACCGCTAGGTGTTGACCTCAGTGTCACTTTTATGCTTACATACACTCTATTCCTGATATTTAGCACTTTTATCCATAAATTTAGCATGTATTAAAACGATATTTTGTCACATTTTTATTATATATATATATATATATATATATATATATATATATATATAAAGGGAAGATGTTATAGTTGTTCCAACGAGAAAAATGTGTATATATTAAAAAGAGAGAAACTGCAAACGTTTTTAGTTGTAATGTGGATTTTTTTAAATATATATCATACTTTAAAAAAGCTTAATATATATCTTTTTTTTTAAATCGACATTACCACCAAAAACGTTTGCGGTTTCTCTCTTCTTTTTATTATATATATATATATATATATGCCTTATTGAATAATTTAGAGAAAATTTGTCTGCTTATTTTCAATGGGATCCTCTCATATTCACGGCCAAGCTTCTTAGTATATTTATTAAACGAAGAAAGAAAATTGCCATACATATTCATTGATTCCAAGTACTTTCGACATTAGGACAATGTCATCATCATTTTTCTAAGACAAAATTGTTGTGTTCATCTGAAAGTTAAGTGAAAAACGGTAAGGTTATGCGCTGTACGATTTAAATTTCACGATGTAAACGTCTGGGGTGGTAAGCAAGTTTTGAAATGTCCAAATGTTTATTATATATTTATATATATATATATATATATATATATATATATATATATATATATATATATATATATATATATTAGTTCAAGTGTTACTTTTAGTGGATAACCGTGCTTTACATAGCATCCCCTTTTTTATTTTAAACCATGTGTATTACGTCTATCGACCTGCGCACTTGAGAAATTTTAAGAAAAATGTATTCTCGAGTGCTCAGGCCGGTAGACGTAATACACACTGTTACAAATAAAAACGGATCGTCTAATTCAAATACCGGTATCCACTCTAATAACGTTTGAAGTAATAACGATGTTGGATTAATAATAAGTTCATTAATTCTTTTTAAAAAATAGAAAAATCTTTTGCATATTATAACTTCAAATGTTATTTTCAGTGCAGAGCCGTATTTGAGTATTTGAACCTCGGTGGCACTCTCCGTGGGCGAACGGTTTCTCCTACAAAAACCCGCTGGAAGAAGATACATTATCATTGTTAATGTTCTTGAGTGCGCAGATCGTTAGACGAACTGCCTTCGATTTAAAAAAAAAAAAAAAGTAAAGACCGGGTGTCTTCTCCAAAAATGGTATACACGAAAAATAAAGTTTGAAGTAAAAAAAATATCGTATTACAAATAGCATCCATTAATTCTTATATATATATATATATATATATATATATATATATATATATATATATATATATATAGGGAGAGAGAGAGAGAGAGAGAGAGAGAGAGAGAGTCAAACCTAAGCTACTCAAGATACTTTTAAAAAAAGATATTATAATCACACGAGTAGTTTCAAAAATGAAAAAAATAAACATAGCCCCACACTATCTAGCTATATATGGGAAATCAGACAAGGTAGCAAAGACCCCATCCTGAAATGGGAAATATTAAAAAGATGCACCAAGTATAAAGCGGGCCATAAATTCTGTAAGGTATGCACCGAGGAAAAATTAGCCATAGCATTATATAATAAACCTAATGATCTACTAAATTCTAAAACCGAGATCCTTAACAAATGTAGACACAGAAATGCTTGGTTACTGAAATAAGCCTCTCTCTCCCGATTGTATCGTTATCGTTATTGTTTGTGTTTTCTTAAATATCTCCCTCCCCCCCCCCTTTTAGTTATTCGAATAAATTTATACCCCATCCCCCACGGTGTCACTTTTTCTTTTTCTTTTTCTTTTTCTTTTTTCTTTCTTTTCTTTTTTTTCCTTGGTCACGTGGTGTTGTCTTGGTTGTCGTCTATATATACGCCGTTTCACTGTTGCCTCTTTAGCCAGCCGACCCTGACGATCTGCTTAAGTGAAACCTTGGTAGGTTTGTCTGGCTCATTAGGTTTGACCAGGTTTGCTCTACGTTTGTATCGAGCTCTTTAGTTAGTTGTTTACTCGTATCGGGTTTTTATCTTTGGGCCTTGAACCTGAATCTGTGCGATTATTTTCGACAGACTTTCATGTTCCTGGCTCTTTCTTTTTTCCCTTCGTGATTGATTTGGCTATTGTTAAATGAAGAATTCGAAGGTTTTTCGACACGAGTATAGTTACCTATATATATATATATATATATATATATATATATATATATAGGTAACTATATATATATATATATAGGTAACTATATATATATATATATATATAGGTAACTATATATATATATATATATATATATATATATATATAACGCAACATAATTTGCTTCAGCCCACCTTTTAATATTAACGTCAGGACCAACATCGGTAGAATCTTTCTTAACTTAATACACAAACACTTTAACCATAACCCTTTTCTCAAAAGAATCTTCAACAAGAACAGCATTAAGGTAAGTTACAGCTGCACTAGAAACCTTGACCAATATATAGCCCAGCATAATAGTGTACCGTAAACAAATACTTAAGCAACATTAATAACAACGGTAGCTATGATGATCAAAAATGTAATTGCTGTAAAGGGACCATCTGTCCTAACAATGACAAATGTATGTGTAAATGGGTTATCTATAAGGCCAGCATCAGCCATCATGACCAGATTAAATTTTATTTCGGGTCAAGTGCAAATAATTGAAAAAAACGTTTTTATTATCGCAAAATGACCCTTAACGTCCCCCGTTCAAATTTTAAATTTTAAACGTGCTTCCATTCGTTTTTCCTTTTTTTTCTTTCTTATTGACTCATACCTGCATCTCATTTCCTGCACCTTAACCCTAGTATTGCTTTAGTAGTATTTTTGTACTATTTTAATTATGAATCAGCGTCTCTCCTATAACATCAGCATATTTGTTTAAATAAACAATAATCTATATCTTGTACCCGACGAGTTGGATAACCAACGAAACTTGTCGCACACCAAACGTAGGTATATGTGTAATTATTAATATATAATTCTTAGTTCTGTCTAACCACATCGAGCACTATTATGTCTTGACTAAATTTGGTAATTATTTATTTGCTTACCTGTGTATGCACGCCTGCACGCGCATATATGGCTACTAATACCTAGTTATTTCATTTACCTAACCATATATATATATATATATATATATATATATATATATATATATATATATATATATATATATCAAATATGTGGTGCAGTTCAATTTATATTGCATGAATCATTCATACAAAA
Organism: Acanthosepion esculentum; assembly: GCA_964036315.1. Lineage (NCBI taxonomy): Eukaryota > Metazoa > Mollusca > Cephalopoda > Sepiida > Sepiidae > Acanthosepion > Acanthosepion esculentum. The sequence goes on from OZ038505.1 coordinate 95,748,442, forward strand.
AACAGATTAGTGAAGTTAATCATATAACTGGCGAGAATACATATTCACAAACAAATTTATTAAAAGTACATTAACCCACGAACCTCTAGATGAATGTTATGATCCCTGTTTTTAATAAATTCAAGCTGTATAATGTCTCTTTTTGCTAGACATTGCTGTATTTATTGAACAATTTAGTTCATACCACATCGACTGAAAAAAACTACTACAACAAAAGAATTCTCCAATTACCAGATTAGTAAAAAAACGGACTCTCTTTTAAATTTTCAAAAAATTCAACCTTAGCGTTGCGACGGCACGCTCCAAAATTTCTTACTGTTAAAATAACACATATTTCGATTCAAGTCTAATCTTTCGTGCCCGTTATTACCTGGATTTACTAAAAAAAAACAAATCAATTTCCATGCCTGATGATGTTTGTATGAACAGATGAAAGCACTAGCATACCTGCATATATATATATATATATATATATATATATATATATATATATATATATTAAAAACAGGGATCATAACATTCATCTAGAGGTTCGTGGGTTAATGTAATTTTAATAAATTTGTTTGCGAGGATGTATTCTCGCCATTTATATCATTAACTTCACTAATCTGTTTTTTGCATGAATGATTCATGTAATATATATATATATATATATATATATATATATACACACACACATATATATAGATAGATAGATAGATAGATAGATAGATAGATATATATATATAGAGAGAGAGAGAGAGAAAGAGAGACTGATGAAAGTAATTTGAGAGATAAAAACCAATAATAATAATAATATTGGTAATAAGACTAATAATATTTATTGTATACTCGTAAGCTTTTTTATCAAATAGAAGCATGATGAGACAAGATGTTAAAAATCGTTATTTTCGGACACGCTTGTGTCCTTTCTCAACGAAACGAGAAAAAAAATAAGCTTGGAGATTTTTTTGATGCAATTTTTTTCCAGCATGTGTTATATTACTGAAGTGATCTAGTAGTTTTGGGCTAAGTTGTTTACCACGATTAGAGTTGTAGAAGGGCTTTTAGAAGGTTTCTGTGGAAACAGAATTAAATCAGTATGCCTAAATACATTTATAAACTTTGTTTGTAAGTAATATAACACAGACGGAAAAAATATCCACATGGAAAAAAAAGCCTCACTTCATATTTTTATTTTTCGCCTCGTTGAGAAAGGTCACAGGCTTGTTTAAAGTTTAATAACGCTCATAAATATTAATCAGGTTAGCTGAAAAGTCAGGAAGCCTATGGCGGACACCAAAAAGTGACAAAATTCAGTGTCTAATAAACGAAGATGAGAAATGATGTTATTGATTTTTTTATGCAAATTAGATATTTATAGGTATTTATAGGTATAATACTGATGTGCTCTAGTAGCTTTTAGGCCAGTTAGTCATGATTAGGGTAATAGAGGATTTGGAGAAGGCTTTTCACGGAAACAGTATTCAATGAGTATTCCTAAATACTATTTAAACCTAGAATATGCGAATTTATTTTAAAAATGTATCTTAACTTAGGGCATTGTGTTGGCATTTAAATGCAGACGCTAAAGGTATATAAGAAGCATACGCAGACAATCATTCTATACTATTATATATATATATATATATATATATATATATATATATATATATACCATTGTGAAAATGAATTGAAACAACCGCTTTAGTTTCCTTTCTTTTAACATACGGTCAGTTTTAGACCCACTGGAGTGACAGGGTGTAATCAAGTTTTAATTTGTTTTCTTCGGATTAGGTCATTTGCAGTGGTGTGCACTAATATGAATCTATTTTTGGGATGTAAGATGAAATTTGTTTGGCCTTGAAAAGTATTGCGTCATCCGTGATTGCATCAGATTTTTATCAGGCCCAGACATTATTGTCTCGACTGTCGATTAGTTGTCCATTGTCTGCGATCGACGTTACTTCAAGGAAGTATATGAAAATTGTAACTCTGCACGAACACACTGGTTAGCCTTACCAGTGAGCAAATCAAAGTGGGATAGACTGGCCCGGAATCTCTCCTGATTTAAATCCAATCGAGAATATGTGGTCAATCTGCAAGGAATGACTTCGTGGAATGGACACACGAAGTACTAACATGAGCACTGGGGCATGTTTCATTGGGAAAATACGAAAAAGTATATAATTATGGAATTATTCGTTTTGTTTCAATTAATTTGCACCAGGGTGTATATATATATATATATATATATATATATATATATATATATATATATATATATATATATTTGTGTGTGTTTGTGTGTGTATGTTTGTATGTGTGTCTATGCGTGCGTTTGTGTGTGTGTATGTTTGTATGTGTGTGTGTGTGTGTGTGTGTGTGTGTATGTGCGTGTGTGTGCGTAGGTATGTGTGCGTGTAGCATTAAATAATCAAACAGTGTTGCTACGGTTCGGTCGGAGCTTCATGACATTGTGGCAATTTTCATGTGAAAAACAGTTATTATGACGTATTTCAACTGATCCAATTTATTCACTACGCATTCTAGAAATATTTAAATTTATTCTAACCGGATGTGTGCGTGTTTTTTTATCATGTATTGTTTTCCTGTGATCACATGGTCCAACCAGCTCTCATTTCTTTTCAACAACTTGTTACTTATGCTTTGCTTTATATTTTCAATGGGAATATAAAAAACAATAGTAATAACATTTGGCACAAATAGACTACCTAACAAATCTTCTATGGTGAGATGGTCTCTGCTAAGCGTCTGTGGGTTATCCCACTTGCCGCTGCCAAAAGCGTTCGCTTGGGTGCGGGACGTACTTTAGGCCTATAAATAGGCAAGGATATTCTCACTCACTCTATTTTTGATCTTTTTAGCACTGGTTTTCAGATGCAGTCGCACGTAGATAGGAACGCTGCCGACAAGCGCAATCGCTTCTTTGATCTTCCTTTGACTTTTGAACTCTCTTATACACGCATATACACACACGTGTCTATCAGACACGCTTGTTACACACACACACACAAACACACACACACACACACACAACAAGCACATTCATCTTGTTTTAACAGTTTATTCATTTCATTACAATTGTCTACACATCTAATTAATACATGCATTGAGATTTGTTTTATATTTATTGTTTTGTGTTTTTCATTTTTTCCTGGACTCACGTTGAGTCCGCCTATATTATTTGAGGGATAAATGTTCAAGGAGCCCGTAAGTATTTACTATCCAAAATGTTGATTCCCGTAACATAATGGCGGCTAATATTTCTCCAAACATACAAGCAATCCTGCAACAACTGAGTGTGAAAAAATAAGAAAAAATAGTACTAATAAGATTTTAATCAAGATGGAATTTTCTTTTAGTGGTAAATTTTACAAGTAAGAAACTTTAAACTGAACAGTATGGTCATTAAAATCAAAGGGCATACAATGTTTCAAAAGTTACTTATGACACACCTAGCAAAATGTAAATAAATAAATAAAAGACACCTACTTAATGGAATGGTCGTAAGCCTCTCCAGATATTATTCCAATAGAAAATATTTCAACCATCATTAAAAGAAACTGCATTAAAGATAGTTGGTTCACTGTGTCGTATTAGACAATTGTTCTCCTCTGAAACGATCTTACATATTTATAAATCTATCATTCTACCGTGCTTTGAATATTTCTGCTACATCTTGTCTGTCATTCCTGCTGTACATTTTTTTTTTAAGCGTATCACCCCAAGCAAGGCTGGAGGCCACTATCACGCATGGGGTTACAGAATGGTTGGAAGAAGAGAAGATAGGAGTGGTAAAGGAGAGGATGTGAAGAAAGAGAAAGAGAAAGACAGTGGGTCGATCAAGGCAAGGGGGTTACAGAAGATTTGGAGCGAGAGCAGATAGGAATGAAAGGTGAAAGGATGTGGAGAAGGGAAGTGGATAGATCAAGGCAACTGGAGATGTCGATTGACGCTACACTTAAACCGTTGGAAATTGTATTTGTCAGGGAAACAGGAATAGGGAAGGGAGTTCCATAGGCGAGATGTGCGAGACATGAAGCTATTGGAGTAGAAGAGACGTCTACATCTGACAGTTTCAACGGTGAAGGGGTGGGAACGGGATGCCAGCCTCGTAGGATGTTTAAATTCACGAGGCCTAGGGACAAGCGAAAGCAGCTCCTCGGAGCAATTACCGTGAAAGTGCTTGTAAAAAAGGCAGAGAACCTTGATAAAATCCAAAGAAGAATCAGCAATATTATTAGTCCTGATCTGGCATCTCGGCCTCAGTCACTTTCCTTCTCACCGTCATAATTTACCTTAACTTCCGATGGAATAATAGAGAACGGCTCAGATTGAAGAAACGGAGAGCCGAGAAAAAAGTGATCCGAAAATGGGGAACATTCATTTTCATGGTTTTCTCTCCCGTCTTTTGTACTCTCTCACACACATTTGTTACACACACACAAACAAGCACATTTTTATCATAGCTAGTTTCATGTTTTCTTCCCTTCGTCACATTTAATTCCTTTTGTAAATACATAAATTGTTTGTTTTATATTTATTTTGTGTTACTGATTTTTTTAACCGGACTCACATGGAGTCCACCAATATTGCTTGAGGGATAAATGTTCCAGGAGCCTGTAAATATTTACTATCCAAAGTCTTAATTCCTGCAACATAATGGTGGCTAACATTTGACAAAACATACTAGCATGTTGCAACAGATGAAAATACTGCAATAAGACTTTCTCAGAAAAGACTTGTAATACTTTCCTTAATAATTAAGAAATCATTCTGCGGAAGAATTGCAAATGCCTCACCCAAAGAAGTGTGATCAAAACAACAAAGATAAGGATACTATAGTAACTAATTTCTGTAATAAAAGAGCATTGATTAGTTACCAGCTTACCGAGCATATGCAGTGAGCAATGTGACCGGGTTGAATTAGAGTGCGTTCGGGTCGGCACAAACATTTCTGGGCTGAGGATGTTGCAATAACTGGTGTCAACAGTTTGCAAGAGTCTTACTTCAGGTAGAAGCACCATGTAACAATTCACCATGTGCGTACTTGGATTGTAACTGTAAAAATTAAAAACAAAAAGGAGACAACTTAAATTTCAAAATGTCCAATCAAAAAAAGTAAAGTACCAATAAAAACTGACACTTAATTAAAGAGTCTATTCTACACAACCCTGTACCAACATGTGTACATGCATATATATATATATATATATATATATATATATATTAATTTATTGAATATCTATCAATCTATATATATATATATATGTGTGTGTGCGCGCGCGCGTGTGTGTCTGTGTGTGTGTGTGTGTGTGACCATATATGATTTTTTTTATTTCTGTGTAGTAGAAATATGAGGTCTAGTAATAATTTCTATATATTTATTTGACCTTGACAAACACCCTTAACCTTTTACAAAACTCTGAGAGGCCAGTCAATGAGATAAGTACATTGAACATCCATTAATTTATTGAATATATATATATATATATATATATATATATATATATATATATATATATATGTGTGTGTGTGTGTGTGTGTGTGTGTGTGTAGCCATTAATTTATTGAATATATATATATAGAGTAGTAGTAGTAGTAGTAGTAGTAGTAGTAGTAGTAGAAGTCTTATAAGTATAAGTATACTCGGTCGGAAAACCTTCGGACGTGGTAGGTTTGTCTGGTTCTCTAGATCTAACTATATATATATATATATATATATATATATATATATATATATATATGACCATTTCTTTTATTTCTGTGGAGTAGAAATATGATATCTAGTATTAATTTCAAAATATTTATCTGATTCCTTTTGTAAATACATATATTGTAGTTTGTTTATATTTATTGTTTTGTGTCACAGAATTTTTTTACCTGGACTCATATTGATTCTGTCTATGTCATTTTCGGGATAAATGCTCCAGGAGCTCATAAATATTTGCCATACAAAATGTTGATCCCTGCAGCAAAATGGCCCAAAACATAGTAGCATCCTTCAACACATCCACTTAATATGCCGAAAAAAAGATATATATAAAGACTGCATAAAAAATACTATGCAGTCAGATCTACATTCTGTAAGTGCCAATTAGTCAATTTCAAACTGATCAGGGTGATGACGTCAAGATCTTGAGGGAATTTTCAGATCTATTTAACGATGCACCAAAACATCAAAAGGGACGTAAGAAAAATGGGGAATATTTTATTGAGAATTTGCTATAAGACACACCTGTCTAATATGTAGTCGGGATCTCTCTAGAACCTGAAATTCACTAGCAGGCTAACATGCCCTATGCGTGCATCTAATGCCAAATCATATGCTGGCTTGAAAAGTCATATTTGTTGACAGCTACAAAAACAATCTATACCCTTGGAGAGCACCGAATGACACACTGACCTATTTATTGACAAAACAACAGCGGGTCTAGAAATTTATTTGAGAACTTATGAAAAAGTTAAATGAGGTTTCATTGAATGAAGGGATCATGTACGAAATGGAATAGACATCCTTCATGGGAGTGTGGGTGTTTGTTTTTATAAGGAAACCGCGACGAAAGCAGACTTGTCAAATGAACAACTTCCAATGACAACAGTGAGTTCATTCAGGCGAAAGGACTGGCGTACGGACTTTTACCCACCCAACTTGTGGCTTTATAACGCGCAAAGCATATTTCAGGCTGAATAACAAATACGCCATTCCTGTTTTCATTCGTAATACAAATATATGTCCAAATAAAATATTCAGTGTCTCTAATGTAACCTATCCAGGTTTGGCATCTTCAATCACTTGCTTACTGTCGTCACGTGGCTCCCCTCTGTCTTTTCTACAAATATTTATAAGGCAATTCTTCTGATTAGCTTTTTGTCTTCGTGACCTAACTGCATGAATTTAAGCGTGCTACTAGATAGGCAACTCACCGTATTATCGTTGAACTCAGTTATGTGCCATGCGTGATACACGCATAGGCGATCATTTATCTTTCGATACATGTTGACGAGGGAGATTTTTCCCGAAGTAGGTTGCCATTTCTTTCTGCATTAGAACAGTTGCCATTCAAGGCTATAGAACGCGGCATGTCCTGCTATTTACCCATCGCAGAGAAGAAGAGGATTCATACCTTTCTCAAGGGTCAGTCAGTCAGTTATGTGCCATGCGTGATACACGCTTAGGTGATCATGTATCTTTCGATACATGACTGACGAAGCAAATTCTTCCCGAAGTAGGTTGCCATTTCTTTCTACGTTTGAACAGTTGCCATTCACGGCTATAGAACCCGGCATGCCCTGCGATTTACCCATATCATAGAAGAAGATGTTTAATACCTTTCCCAAGGGTCAGTCAGTCAGTTATATGATACACACTTAGGCGATCATGTATCTTTCGATACATGACTGACGAGACTGATTTTTACTGCAGTAGGTTGCCATTTCTTTCTACGGTAGGCCAGTTGCCAGTCTGTTTTGCTATTTACCCATAGCTGGGTGGAGAAGAATAATATGCACGTAAGTGAATGTAATGGGTCCGACTGGAGTTCGAACTCGGCTCTCCGATTCCTCAATCCGAGCTGCTATCCATTACTCCACCGTAGCTGATAGAACTACCAATACAGATGACGACTAAATTTAAGATATTAATTGAGAATAACCCGCATTATACAATGCGGAAATTGGCAGAAACACTGAATTTATCAAAATCCAGCATCCATGACCACTGAGTGAAGTTTGGGGAGTCAATCCGTTACGATGTTTGGGTACCACATGATCAGAGTGAAAAGAATCTTTTGGATCGCATTTTATTAGTGATTTGTTGCATAAACACAATGAAAAGTCACCATTTTGAAGCAAATTATGACGGGTGATGAGAAATGGATTGTTTAGAACAATGTTTAGCGAAAAGGCGTGTAAACTACTCTCTTGGGTAGTTTGTAACGCATCTATTTATCATCTCTCAGTTGCATCTCTGTCTTTGGGCAGAGTGCACTCAGGGGCGACTTCGTCAATGGACAGAGTCGCAAGTGATGAAAATTATTCTCCCGCCCTGGAGAACAGCTGCCCGAAGACGCGCCCTCTTATTGCACTAGAAAGAGGGATCGGTGCACGCACTGATCCTAACTTGTTCCCAGCCCGGGTGTACGCGCTCGGGCTGCTCACATTAAACCGACTTTGTTTCACAACCTGACCTCGTGGGGGGGAGGGGGGAGTAAATAGAAACAATGTTCAGTGAAAAAGATCCTGAGAATGAACCAACTATAGCCTCCTCAAATGCAGATCTTCATCTTAAGAAAGTCATGCTGTGCATCTGGTGGGATCGGAAAGCAATCCTGTACTAAGAACTTCTGCCAAATAACCAGTCAATTGAACCTGAAAAGTACTGCCTGCAACTGGACTAATTAAAGACAGCAATTCAAGAAAATGCCCAGAATTTGCAAACAGGAAAGGTGTTGTCTTCCATCAGAATAGTGCCAGACCTCCCGTTTCTTTAGCAATCCGGCAAAAATTGGTGTAGCTTGGCGGGGATGTATTAACAAAACCTGCCATATTCACCAGACATTGCTCCTTCGGATTTTTATTTATTCAGGTCCTTGTAAAATAATCACAATGGCAAAAATTTTAATTCTGTGGATGACAAAATATACACATTAATAAGTTCTATGCCGAGAAACCACTGAAATTTCCAGATGGAATATTTAAGATGAAGGAAAAATGGAAAAAGGTTGTACAACAAAATGGTTCATATTTAATTGAATAAATATTTAATGGCATATTTTTTTGTGTATTTTAATTTTCCCTTAAAAATCTCATAAACTTTCCGGACAACCAAATTCAAGTAAAAGTTTTTGTCACTTAGCTGACTGATGCTACTTTCAGCATCCCGACTCCAGAGTTTCGTAGACGGACCCGTCCGGAAATCATTTCGTCAATTCGTCCGGGGGAAGGGATACAAAAGGAGATTATCGTCGAGATCGAGTCACGTGACGGCCGTTTAGTGACGTCACCTCATAGAGTGATGAAAGTGGCTAATCCTTCACTCAGTTTCCAGGTGTCAAACCGAGCAACAAGATGGCACGTACTGCAACTTACAGGCCCATGGCATCCTTTTCATATGAAAATATATCTTCACCAAATATAGAAAATATCGCCGGCTAGCAGACCTCAATTTGAGAAAAAACTCATAGTCATGAGGGGAGGGGGCACCGTTTCCTTTTTTGATGGGAATATGTCCTCACTAGTGACATAGCAGTAAAATTCGAGCCGCTCGAATCTGGACTTCTCCAGAAGCACAGACGCATCTCCGACAAGCCTAATTCCCGTTGGTAATTATCACAAGTAAGACCCTATGTTTTCTTTCCCTTTTCATATATAGACAGGTGTTATAGTTTCTCTGCGTGGGATAAATGTAAATGTGCATATATTATTTTGTGTGACATAAATCTCTGTCTGAGAACAAAGCATGTCTGTCATTTCTTCCCTTTCAGCTGTTTTGTTCCATCTATGAAATAAGGTGTTGTTATATCTTGGATATAATAATGCCCATAATAGGGGAAATATAAACTTGGAGAATATTCACAGTGATAATTTCGACGTGACATGATATTATTAACCGCTATTACCTACAAATACAAATATATAACTTTGATTTAAATACAAACATGCACATCTAAGATGTAGTTTCTAATACAAACTGAGAAAAATATGAGGAAATGCATTTATTATTAATATATATATTTTTCTAAGGTAATAGAGTTGTATTTACCAGTCCGATATATGTCTATCACTTTAAACGCTTTTCTTAATGTTTGATTAGAGGCTGCACTTATTTATTAAAATATTTTTTGATGTACCGACTTAAATATTCGAGAAATCTTATTAAAGAAAAATATACGCTCTTCGGCAGGATTCGAACCTGCGTCCCCTTAGACAGTGAGAAATCGTCGTTAGATCTAACGTGCCTTAACCGAACAGGCGAACAAGAAACGTGTTATCTTCCATCAGGATAATGCCAGACCTCACTTTTCTTTGGCGACAAGCAAAAATTGGTGTAGCTTGGCGGGGTCCCAAACCGCTCCGATGTTTCGGTACCACATGATCTGAGTGAAAAGAATCTTTTGGATCACATTCCATCTGTGATTTGCTGTATAAACGCAATGAAAATGCGTCCTTTTTAAGCAAATTGCGACAAGTAATGAGAAATGGATCGTTTACAACAATGTTCAGCGGAAAGGCGTATAAACTATTCTCTCGGGTAGTTTGTAACACATCTATTTATCATCTCTCAGTTGCGTCAGGGGTGACTCCGTCAAGGGACAAAATCGCAATTGATGAAAATTATACTGAGATGTACCCGCCCTGGGGAACATCTGCCCGAGTCCGCGCCCTCTCATTGCACTAGAGGGAGGGATCAGTGCACGCACCGATCTCTCTCGCTATCGCGACCACGGAGCAGCCTTATCGACCAGGCAAAGTCTGAAACTTGTCTTTAAGTGAAATCCTCCTCGAATTAAATTACTCAAAATGTTGATATCTGCTCAGTTTCTTATAAACAAAGTAATTTTCTAAGATATTTTTCTTTAATAAGATTTGTCGAACATTCAAGCCAGTAGACCAAAATATGTTGCATGTTCACAGCAGTGAAGGAACTCAGCTCGGCCGGCGATCGCTAACTGTTTTGGTTCACCAATGAAAGATTTCAAACACGGTGAATTTTAAGTTAACTATTTTTATTAATCATGTCAACATGTACAATATGTAAGTATCCAGTGGGGGTCGCCCCTCCCCACCCGTTCACTGGGGAGCTGTTTCGGACACTCTATATCAGCCAATCAAACATCGACTTCCTTATTATGGCTTACATCTGACCCTGAATGTCAATCTCCGGAAGTCGGAGCCGAGATACAATTCCCCTAAAAATAATAGTGTGCTAAACTACTATTTAACACACCTTACATAATCATTAAAAGATGCATTTATGAAGTTTTATTTCAACTATATTACTCTAAAACGCCCTCTAACTCTTTCGTGTCTGCAAGGCGTGCTCCTTACATTTTTTCTTCATTGAGACTCGGTCACGTGACACCGGCATGCATATATACCATTCCTGAAAAAGAATGAACATAACATAGACAACAAAACTCATGCTTCACAAACATTTTTTTAACAAAAGAAAAAAAAAGAATACTGGCCATCTTTTGACCATTCTTGGTCATTAGCTACCGTGACCCAGGGTCAATCTCTCAGACAACAGTCTGGATACAAATCATTCCAACAGTGAAATTTTGACATTGTCAAAGTCACCCCCATCCAGTTCAGCAGGTACCACCTCTGCAATCCAATATTCATGGGAAGAACAAAATTTCTTGCCTACAATTCACAGAAAAAAATATTGGTCCAAAAATCATATACTACATGCCGAAAGCCCCATGCCACAGTGTCAATTAATTCCGTAACTGAACCACGTCCCTACCACCTAAATTTTACACTTTAAGTATATTATGATCTATACTTATTCCCTACTAACACTGACACAATACACAGGGTCCCCTTATCGTCCTACTAATTTAACCACAACCAATTAATTACTTTGTTATTTGCGTATTATCAGATTTAATTGAACAAATCTTCACAAATTTACCGCTATTAATTTTCTCTAATTACTATGATTAACCATCTGCCTCTGTGTCTCAAAACTCAACACGCATCATCTCAATTCCTTCTACAACCACACAACCACGGCCGCTCAGCACCTCCTAATTAATACATTACTGGCTTTACCGTGGTTACTAGGGGCATCTTCCCTTAGTCGCTATGGCGACCTGGCATCCGACAAGCCCACTTGACCAATTCCTTTTGGTCGTCAGAGCCATTCCTCGGCTCCGACGAGCATCCTAGAGTACATTCATCCGCAATGAATACTTCACAGCTGACAGCTCCCATTTACTCCCAACATTGTCCGGTTTCCCTATCTACATAGCCAGATGTTACAATTTCGCCCCACTCCCGGACAAGGAAACAGACCCCAAACACATTCGGAAATCCGAAACTATGCAAGCCGAATCTACTTATTCCCACAAACAAGTAACTTAATTTTTTCACGAAAACATGATTCACAAAATTCACCAGTTAACAACTTAATTCTTCAAACAATGAAGGCAAAAGAACACATACACGGCTCTTAAATTAAAAAAAAATTCCGAATCCTTATCTTCTCCCACCTCCGGTCATGGTGAGTTAAATAGTAGAGCAAACTAGGAGTCCCATATATATATATATATATATATATATATATATATATATAAAGCTGACACGGAGGTCAACTCTGCGTGCCAACAGTCTGTTTCTTCCATGAACGCAATTTTTACGCCATGTGCGTTTGTCTTGGCCCGATTATTTATATATGCCATCAATGGTGCATTATGGGTATCAAGGTATATCGTATTATCCTAAAGGTTATTGTGTATGCGGTATATTTCATATTGTTCTAGACTCTATTGCGTAGGAATAATTGTGGATGCAAATTCTGTTATTTGTAACTTTTCTATAATGTTGTTTGTTAACTTTTTTACTCATTGCTTTTATCCATAAATATGGCATACCCTAAAAGCATATTTTATCATATATTTGTGTGTGTGTATGTGTAAAAGATTTTCAGAAATAACTACAATATATCTGTAAAAGGACAATATGAATAATGATAAAAGGAAAACTTATCTTAGCAGCACGATACCCGTCGATTAAGATAATTTTATTTTTTGTTTATATATATATATATATATATATATATATATATATATATATATATATATATATATATATATATATATTACAATGAATCATTCATACAAAAAGTAAATTATTAAAGTTAATGATATAAAATGGCGAAATCCCTTCGCTAACAAAATTTTAAAGATGCATTAACCTACCAATCACTGGATGAATGTTATGATACTTGTTTTGTTTTGTTTTTTAATTATAAGCTGTATAGGTATTTCTTAAATACGCAAGTACTTTCTACTGTACATTCAGTCATCTTTGGTAAAATTCAGGTAGCATTCGAGACGAAAAAATATAATGCGAATCGAAATATGTTTTTTCTGAAATGTGTTATTGATTACGGATAGAAATTTTTGGAGCGTGAAGTCACAACGCTAAGGTTGACTTTTTTTTTTTGAAAATTTAAGAGAGTGCGTTTTTTACTAATATGGCAATTTGAGAATTTTTTGTTGTAGAAGTTTGTCAGTCAATGTGGCATGAACTAAATAGTTCAGTAAGTAATGTCTCAGTTGTTATCCCGAAAATTTGTCCGTTGGTCATATATATATATATATATATATATGTGTGTGTGGGGGGGGGTGGAGAGAGAGAGAGAGAGATAGTTTTAAGTTATACTATATTTATGGGTTAAAGTGCTTAATATCAGGGATATACCGTATGTAATGGAGAACTGAAGTCAACACAAAACGCTGACTGTCTGTTTCATGTTTTTACGCCTCACGATTGCATATAAACATGAAACACTGTCGCCATTGGGTGTTGACTTCAATGTCCACATTTACTTATATATATATATATATATATATATATATATATATATATACACGCACACACACACAGTGCGATGGGTAAATTGTCACCATTTTATATTTTTTAATTCTCGCATGCGCGTTGTTTGTTTTTGATTTTGTCGACTGCACAGTATAGTTGAGTCAGTTGGGTACCGTCTGTGAGAAAAAGAGCACCATGACGCAATTCACTTCGCCAGAAACGACATGATGTATTGCTTGGCAGTCGCGCCGGAAGCTCCAATACGAATTACGAGTTTGGATGTCAACCTGAGGATAGTGCAGAGGATTCGGAAAGAGTTGGATGAGTCTCATGATAATTACGAAGGTACAGCAGCTCGGAAAACTCATTCTGATCGTTCTGATAAGAAAAGACAATCCGAAATTGTTGGTGAGGGCCTCAGACTCAACACGAAAGACTACATCAAGTGCTTTGAGGTGGTAATGCTGCTCTGGGTCAAGAGGGTAGCTGCAGGAAAACCTTATGTCTAGCAACAGGACTCTGCACCATTCCGCATAAGCAGGAGGCCCAAGTCATGGATGTCAAACAATTTCTGCGACCACATCATCTCTTACATCTGGTGACCAAACTTCCCAGACTGCAACCACTTGATTATTATGCATGGGGTAAGTTGAGGGAGGGACCAACAAAACTTGTAACGCCAAAGATGAAGTGAAGGCAAGTATTATGGCAGAATTCAGCAACTTAAGTAAGGAGACTGTTCAGAAGAGATGCAGGAGATTCCGAAGGTCCATGGTTGAAGCCAATAGCGATTTTATTGAATAAATTTACTCTTTAGTATTTTAAGATATTTTTGTGTAATTTTGGTAAATATATCTGTTAAAATGAGATGTCAGCGTTATTTTCATTTTAGCGTAACTTAAATGACAAGGGATTCCAAATAAAGCTATTTCGTCAGATTTGGAGAAGTGGGTCGTCCCGAAAACCTTTTATTTCTCCTTCTGTTATGTCAATAGACAAACCAGTTCTCACACGAAACCAATAAAAAAAAATAATTTACAATTTTAGAGAGCAATGAAAAGTCATGAGGCTTACGGCCTATATCTAGTTGAAATATCAGTTCTAATCCGATCACATAAGTTATTAAGGTACAGCTTAATCAGTACCGAGAGGAGCAACACATGTAAGCTGGGATGTGCGAATGCCCTTGAACGAACATAAATCGCAAAGATACATGATCGCTCAAGCGTGTCACATTCGCCGCTAGCAACAAGCATTGGGCCACCGTGGTAGGGCAATTTCTCCCCGTGAAACCGAGCAAGGCCTACGTACAATAAAAAGGACATTCACAGGCTGAGAAGATGTAAATATGTAACGAACTCGGCTAGAGTTCGAATTGATCTAACTTTTCATTCCGAGCGCCTATCAATTAAACTACACGAACATATAAACAAACAAAAAAAAAAGATGTTGTAATTTTGGATGTGCGGGTGGTGTAATGGATAACGGCTTGGCATCAAAAGTAAAAGAAAGAAAGAAAGAAAGAAAGACAAGAAAAAAATGAAAATCAAAAGAAAGGAAAAGGAAAAAGAAAAGAAAGGAAAAGTAAACACAGAAAGAAAAGAAAGGAAAACAAAAGAATGAAAAATATAAAGAAAGAAAAAACAAAAGAAAAAGTAAAGAAATAAAGAATGAAAAACGAAAAAGAAAGATAACGTAGAGAAAGAAAAGAAAGAAACTAAAAGTACAGAACAGAAAGAAAGAAAAAATGAAGAAAATGTAAAGAAAGAAAGAAAAGTAAAATAAAGAAAAAAGAAAAAGAAAAAGAAAGAAAAAGTAAAGAACGAAAGAAAGAAGAAAAAGAAAGAAAAAGTAAAGAACAAAAGACAGAAGAAAAAGAAAAGAAAAATAAAGAAAAAATAAAAGTAAAGAAAGACAAAAATGAAAGAAAAAAGATGACGAAAAGGAATGCCGTGACCGCTGATTACATATTGAAAAGATGGCGACCTAGATTTTTACTTTTCAACACTCAATTAGAAATACATTCACTAGCAGAAAGAATCTCCGATATCGTTAATGAATGAAAACACCTTATTTAATGAAAGTATTTCAAAAGAAAAAATAAAACAAACTTATTCAGCTTGTTTAATTAACTGTTATGCTGCGGATGGCCATGATCGCGACAGGAAGATAAAATACTGCTTGCCACGATCGTTGCCTTGGACCCCGCTCTCTCACCGCCTCATGACAAAACATTCTGCAATTTGATTGGTTGATTGTGACATCATTTAAAAATCATGTATGACGTTAACAGAAATTCTAAATTTACATAATCTTCCGCCATAACTCGAGTTGTTTTCAACTTTTTCGACTATTTATTCAGGGAAGAGGGATATTTCTATGCACCCACATCACTGATGACACAGTATCACACAGTGATTTTCGTATTATGTTGTCCTACCTCTTGTCTTTCTTGTTTTCTCTTTAATGGTGATCTCGGTCTCTCTTCATTTTCTTCTGCATACTCGTCTGTCTTTTCATTTTCACCTTCTTCAATTTCCTGCTCTGTTCTACTTCTGTAACTTTCTGTCTCTTCTCGTTCTTGATCTTCCATTTCTACGTCATCCCGTTCGTTTCTGCTTCTGAACTGACCTGCATGTGCCAGTATATCTTGTCCTTTTTTCTTTCAAGTATAGCCGCGTTGTGTCCGTTTTGTATCAGGAAATTTGCTTCTTCTGGTTTAGCCGCTTTATTCTTTTTATACTATAACTTTTTCTTTCGTTGCAAAGGTTATAGTTATGGGAGCTCTGATTTGTCTTCACATTAATGCCGAAGGGGTCAGTTTTCTTCCCGCATGTGGAATGGATCTGTAATTGAGGAGAAATTAATGTTATCTCATCCTCTCCTTCGTTAGTCTTTGTGTCTCTAAATTTTTTCATTCTTGCAAATGCAGTAAAAGTTCTTATCCATGTTTCTATGTGTTCTGGGTCGTCCAACGAATTTAACGATCCTATTCGCGACGCCATTGTTATGTTTTGCATATCTCTCTGCGTAGTAGTAGTCGTAATACAATTCTCAATGTCCTGAATAGCAACTGGGTTTACTAGGCATAGCCACCCTATGTTCACCAGTTGTTCTATATTTATACTTGTCTATCTAATTTACATACGACACAACATCTTTTAGGTTGGTTGTTTGGTTGATTGGTTAGTTGGTTTGTTTTGTTTAGTTGCATATCAACCGCTAGGAGTTATTTAATGCCGAAATCTAAATATTTTGCAAACAATTTTATGGTTTCAATTAAATACATTTGGGGCGTAATTGTCTACCTTCAGCTGCAGATAAAATGTATTGTTTGTTGTTGTGATGGTATAACCCAACTTCCCCATTCACGATAATGGACGGACTGTTTGCCGATTAAGTACGACCACAGCAGACAGTCAAGAGCGACTTCGTTTGTTAACACCTATTGTAGTTTAGCATACTCTCGACTCTGTCTCTGTACTACATCCGATTATAAACTTATTATTGAAAACCTACATTCGGGTTACTTTGTTTATTATATCTTGCACGAGATATAACAGCTGGCGACGAGGATTGTGGAACGAACTTCACCAAAGAAAGTTATAACTTTGCTGGCAACGTACTTACTTGGAAAAAAAAAATTATATATATATATATATCAGTTGACGCCGAATAGGATTTCGAAAGCGGAGTCACAATGCAAAAGGAAACTTTTTGAAAAGTAAGAAAATTTTTACTGTTAAATTGTAATTTGAAAAGTATATATTGAACCGTGACTCAAATGCGAGCCGGTCTAATAATTCGTTATTCAAGTAAAAAGTACGGGTTGTAAAAATATTACGGCTGTAAATTGTCTGCTAACCGTTTAAAAAAAAAAAAATTTTTTTTTTTTGTCGAATTCTGAATAAAGTCAAGATGGAGCAATTAGTCGAAATGACTAAAATGATGTGCACAAGCGTGCAACAGCAACAACAAAAGCACCAAGAGTTACAACATCAGCAACAACAACAGCACCAAGAGTTACAACAAATATTACAACAGCAAAAAAGTCTCGAAAAAATTCTGAAACAGTCGACTGGAGAAAGAAAAAACGCTGTTTTTTCTGCCGAAGGAATAGCAAATTCATTATCCGAATTTATATATGAACCTGATTCGGGCATTACATTTCCAGCATACTTTAAACGTTTCGAAACTATATTTACCAAGAGATGTCAACATTGGTCGGATGAGGAACAAGTAACATTATTAGTCCAGAAACTAGGGACAAACGAGAACACGAAGTACTCAAACTTGATATTGCCCAGAAAACCAGAAGAAGTTTCGTTTGAAGAAACTATAAGTATTCTGTCAAAAATATTTGACGAAAGAAATAGTCTGTTTCACACGCGATACAGATGTCTAAACATCGTTAAAGCAGATAACGAGGATTTTCTGGCATACGCGGGAACAGTGAACTCTCTGGTTGAACAATTCAAGTTAGAAGAAATTTCCAAAGATGTATTCAAGTGCCTAATTTTTCTTCAAGGACTAACTGATCCTAAATATAAAGAAATTAGGTCGAGAATATTAATAATGGTCGAGCAAGACTCGAACATAACATTACAAAGGGTGACCGAAGAATGCCAACGTCTCATAAACGTAAAAAGGGATAATACACAAATTGAGGAAAAAAGTGTTGCTAATGTTCGACACGTAAAAACTCAAAAAACCCCAAAAGCCAAAAAGACAGAAAAATGTGAGACGTGTGAAAAAAATAACCGTACCAAAAACACGTGTTGGTACAAAAATAAATTCTGCCAATCGTGCTGAAATAAAAACCATACCAAAGACGTGTGTTGGTACAAAAATAAATTCTGCCAATCGTGCGGAAAAAAGGGCATAAATATTCCGTTTGCCAGAAAAGGAAATTACAAGATGTAAGCCTGGTATTATCAGAAAAAGAAATTCAGAACGGTAAAAATAGAAAATACGTAGACGTACGTATGGATAATCATACAATTACTTTTCTATTGTATTCTGGTTCAGACATAAGCATCATTGATGAACAAACATGGAAAATATTGGAAGACCCAAATTATCTGAAACCAAAAAAACCGCTAGAGGGGTTTCAGGAAAAAAATTAAACTTTATGGGAGAATTAAAGTGCAATATTTCGTTATGTGGCAAGACTGCAAAAACGAAAGTGTATGTAATTCAAGGGATTAATTCATGTCTTTTTGGAGTAGACTGGATAGTACTTTTTGATTTGTTTGAACTCCCGATTAACTCATTTTGCAACGTAATAAACAGTGCAGAAAACAAAAAAGTATTAAAAATGAAAAATTCATGAATGAATTAAAACAAGAATATCCCAGAGTTTTTTCTGAGGGGTTGGGTTTATATACTAAGACGGAAGTCAAATTTGAACTCAAGGAAAATGTGAAACCAATTTTTAAACCTAAGAGGAACGTTCCTTTTTCCTCCTTAGACACAATTAATAAGGAATTGGAAAGGCTAGAAAAAATTGGAGTGATATCTAAGGTTGACCATGCTGATTGGGCCTCGCCCACAGTCTACGTTAAGAAGAAAAACGGAAAAATAAGAGTGTGCGCAGATTTTTCAACAGGGTTAAACGATTGCCTTAAAAATCACAGTTATCCACTACCTTCACCAGAAGATATTTTTTCAAAGTTGAATGGTGGTAAGATTTTTTCAAAAATCGACTTTTCTGACGCATACTTGCAGATTAAAGTGAGTGACGAATGCTCAAAATATTTGTGTATAAATACACATAAAGGTATTTATAAGCTAAATAGGCTACCTTTCGGCTTAAAGGTCGCCCCAGCTTTGTTCCAACAGGTGATGGACACTATGCCGGCAGGCCTTGAGTTTGGTACCGCCTATTTAGATGACGTTCTAGTCAAAAGTAAGAATGTTCAAGAACATAAAACGCACATCAGAGCGATATTTAAAAGACTAGAAGAGTTTGGCTTTAAATTAAGCTACGAGAAGTGTAAATTCTTCATGGAAAGAATTACATACCTCGGACAGGTGATAGACAGTGAAGGCAGGAAACCGGACCCACAGAGAGCCGATGCAATTAAAAACATGCCTGCACCCGACACAGTTGCGAAACTAGAATCGTTTCTGGGGTTGGCCCAATATTATGCAATCTACATACCTAAAATGTATGATTTAAGAGCCCCCCTTAACGAATTGTTGAAAAAAGACAAGAAATGGTTTTGGTCGAAAGATTGCGAGACGGCTTTTCAGAAAATAAAAAAATGCCTACTCTCAGATCTCGCCTTAGCACATTATGATCCTGAGAAAGAGATCATCCTGGCAACTGACGCAAGTTTGTACGGAGTGGGGGCTGCACTGCTACACAAATATGAAGATGGCACTACTAGACCGATCGCGCACGCGTCGAGGACTCTTCTTCCGGCTGAAAAAAATTATAGCCAGGTCGAGAAGGAGGCTTTGTCGATTGTGTTCGGTGTTAAAAAATACCATCGCTTTTTACATGGTAGATCATTTGTACTTCAAACGGACCATAAACCGTTACTTACAATATTTGGAGGTAAAAAAGGCATTCCTACGCATACAGCTAATCGTTTACGGCGATGGGGTGTAACCCTGCTTAATTACCATTTCAGGATGGAATACGTCAAATCTAAAGAACATGGGCATGCGGATGGACTGTCAAGGCTAATCCCAAAAAATGAAGAAATTTTAGAAGAGACGGTTATAGCATCATTAACTGAGGAAAAAGAAATATCAGGTCTCTTGTTGAATACAGTCAGGGAATTGCCGGTAACTTTGGACCAAATAAAAAAAGAAGCGGAAAAAGATCACTATATTGTGAATTTAAAGAACCACACGAGATGGAACAAAAAACAGAAAAAGGGAACTCAGATTTCACCTTTCTCAATTTGCGACAACACGTTGATGTACGCAGATAGAATTGTTATACCTCAATCTCTACGTACAGATATGCTGAAAGAATTTCATACCGGTCATCCTGGAATGTCTCGGATGAAATCACTCATGCGTGGTTACGTATACTGGCCAGGTATGGACAAGGATATTGAAGTTTTTGTATGACTATGTAAAGGTTGTCAATTGGCTGCAAGGGCACCTCCGGTCAAAATGAATCCTTGGCCGAAAACAGATTTGCCGTGGGCTTGTCTACATATAGACCATGCTGGACCAATTAATGGGTACTATTATTTGATATTGGTGGATTCTTTATCGAAATGGCCTGAGGTAGTCAAGTGCAAGTATCCTACATCTAGGAACACCATCAGTGCATTGGATGAAATTTTCAGTCGTTTCGGGGTTCCCAGGACATTGCTTAGCGACAATGGTACGGCGTTCACAAGTATGGAGTTTAAGAATTTCTGTACTGCTTTAGACATTGAACACATAACTACACCAGTGTGTCATCCCAGGTCGAACGGTCAAGCCGAGAAATTTGTTGACACTTTTAAACGTGCTTTACGTAAAAATCAAGGTATGGACACGGAAGAAAGAACTATTCAGAAGTTCTTAGCAATATATAGGGTAACTCCTAATGAGAACAACGATGCGAAAATGTCACCGGCGGAAATTATGTTCGCAAGGAAAATTAGATCAATTTTCGATAGATTGTTACCCTATCAAAACAAAAAAGTTGCTAAGAAAGAGGAAAAAGTCAACATAAAAAAGTACACTTCAGGAGACAAAGTTTTTTTAAACATTTTCAAAGTGGAAAAAGCTATTGGATGGATGGCATAATCCAGAAAAGGATTGGTAAAGTGATCTACACGATTAAAAGTAAAAATTACGTGTAAAAGACACATCAATCAGATTAGACCACGATATGGTGAAGAAAGTGAAAAAAGCAAAGAAGAAATTCCGATGGAAGTGCTATGCGATGCTTTTAGCATGACACTACCTAATAGTGTATATGAACCTGTATCGCATGGACCAGCCTTACGAGCTGAAAAGCGAAAATTATCTTCGCCAAAAAAGGATCTAATTGTGACGACTAAAAGAAGGAGCACACGGGAAAGAAAACCAGTGGAGCGTTTTAGCCCGGATCCAAAAAGAAGACGACATTAGAAGCAGAAATTTTCAAAAGTGAGAATTTCAGCTTCGGGGGGAGGTGTTGTGATGGTATAACCCAACTTCCCCATTCACGATAATGGACGGACTGTTTGCCGATTAAGTACGACCACAGCAGACAGTCAAGAGCGACTTCGTTTGTTAACACCTATTGAGGTTTAGCATACTCTCGACTCTGTCTCTGTACTACATCCGATTATAAACTTATTCTTGAAAACCTACATTCGG
The DNA here is from genome assembly GCA_964036315.1 of Acanthosepion esculentum. Taxonomy (NCBI): domain Eukaryota; kingdom Metazoa; phylum Mollusca; class Cephalopoda; order Sepiida; family Sepiidae; genus Acanthosepion; species Acanthosepion esculentum. The sequence goes on from OZ038505.1 coordinate 95,770,309, forward strand.
GTTACTTTGTTAATTATATCTTGCACGAGATATAACATTTGTCTTTCTGCTATAAAATGTATTTTTGGTAATTCTACTATAAAATGTAATACTGGTCATTTTGCTTTCGAAATTTTTGATACAAAATTATATTGCTGGTAATTTATACCAACATAGTGTTTTGTTTTTTGGGGGATCACTATTTTCCAATAGCTGGGACCTTAACAGGTGCTACCACCCGAGTCAGTTTGAACCTAGGAACAACAGCAATTAAGAGGTGGTTCAACGCTCCTCAAAAACTCCAATCTCCAGATAAGAGGGTTTACTGCCTGATGTAGTTTATCGTCATATCCAAGACTTTATTGTTAGCGCTAATACCCTTAGCATAGAAAGGCATGAATGCATTTCTTATCCTCCCAGCTATGGGTATAATAGCAAGAAAGACTGGTTGCAAACCAGTCTAGGAGAAGAAATCCCTGAATTCAAACCATCTGCTGCCTTACAGGCCCTACCTCTTTCGGCAAAGGCTAGAAGGTAACACAAAAAAAAACAAAGCGCCATCGGTGCAAAAGGGTTAGGGTGGGCCTAGGAACAACAGAAATTAAGAGGTCGTTTCATGCTCCTTAAAAACCTCCAGTTTGCCGATCCGAGGACCTAGTGCTGGATGTAGTTTATCGTCATGCTCAGGACACCTGAAGGGACAAGGCACATAGATGAAGTACTGGTTACATTTTCTGTATGAGTCATCTTGGATTTCTGTCTAGACAACTTTCTTGTTGCGAGTGAGAAAGGATTCTAATATTTAAATCCTTAAAATTAAAAAAATATCCAAAAAAAAGCTAATACGATCCACGCCATCAAAAAATGATGGTCGTATTATTACAAAAGCGTTGGTTATATTTGTTGAATGAGTAATCTGGAATTTTTATCGGTCGACATGAATTTATTATGACATGTAACAGAAAATTTTACTTTTTAAATCATTAAAAGTAAAAATGAAATAAAAATAAATGTATTAACAGCCTGATCTCCTCTATTCATGAATGAGATATTTGCTTATTTAGGTTGAATTATGTCATGTTATCATGAGGGCGGAATATTACTTTAACAATAAAAGATAAACGGGCTGTTAGACTGATAAATGTGGCTCTTCTCTTCACGAAATATGAAGTTTTACTGATTGATTCGTTTTCTACGGTTTATCAACCCTTTGCAGGTTATTTAAAGCCAGAAAATATTTTTAGATTGTAAGAATTGGTTTTGTTTTGTTTTAGATTATAATGATATATGTGATACAAGTCTTACTAACTGATCCATAGCTGGGGGGGGGGGTATTTGCGCATAAGTGAATATAACGAACTCAACTGGAATTGGTCGTCCTGGGTAAGACGTTAAACTACATCCAGCAGCAAGGCCTCTGATCAAGAGGTTTTGAGGAGAGTGGAACCACCTCTTAATTACTGATGTTCCCATGTCACCCTGACCCGGGGTGGTAGCACCTGTTAGGGCCCCAGCCATGGGAAAATAGTTAACTATTACCAGCAATACTTTTTTGAAAAAAATTATTACCAGCAATACAGTTTTGAAGGAAATATATTACCAAAAACAGATTTTTGACAAAACAAAATATTACCAGCAATAAAAAAAAATTGTCGTCATTAAATAACCCATTGAGGTGTTGATATGCCGTTAAACAAAATAAACCAAACCAAACCAATCAACTGGAATTGGAACTCAGCTCTCCGATTTACAACTCCGAGCCATTACACCACCCGCACCTGATATTACCAAACGGTCACCCTTCTAAGAACTGACCAAACTGGACACGAACTGGCCATAAGCCCAAATATAACGTTTTCATTTTAAGTCTTTCAGAATTCCTTTACTAAGAATTAAAAGCCGTGAAATAATATAGAGAATATTTGAGATAGCTGAGAGAATGGCGACAAGATTCAAATAATTTGGCATTTCTTTTCTTTTCGTCCTGGGTATGACGATAAACTAGATCCGCGTCCTGGGTAAGACGATAAACTACTGTTGCGGACCACGATAGCGTTGCAGCGCTGGTTTACGAAATTACCTTGTGCCAGACACTACACACACTACTACCGAATCCACAAACAAAGTAAGAATAAATAAGCAGGAGGAATGACGAAAAATAAGTCATCAATGGATAATGGAATGACAGTGTCTTAGGTGTCTTAGGTGCTAAAGTTGCACGCGTCAAGCTATGCGGGGCAAAGCAATATTTGCTGGTAAGAAGGGACAAAGCAATATTTGCTAGAAGGCATCTCTGTCGAAATATATGGGTGAACGACTAGAGATGGATGAGTCGACTTATCTCTTCCACGTACTGGCGGCGACTGGATTCAAGGAAAAAGTTTGTCCGTGACGTCAGAGCGAAAACGGCGCGAAAATTGAACAGCCTCCTCCTTTCGGCTAGAAACAACGGTTTACTGCTATGACTAACCGAAAGTGAAAGGAAGGGGGTGAAAACTCGCGTGCGCATCAGATTAAAGTGTAAACACTGTGTCCTGTTCCACACTACGTCCAACAGCAAGGCCTCTTATCAGGAGGTTTTGAGGAACGTGGAACCACCTCTTAATTGCTAGTGTTCCCTGGTCCACCCTGACCCGAGGTGATAACACCTGTTAGGGTCCCAGCTATGGGCAAATAGTTAACACCCAAACTTGTGTAAAAAAAAGGTTTTAATACCAAAAATACTTTGTAATAAAAAAATTATTACCAGCAATAATTTTTGAAAGAAAAATTATCAGCAATACTTTTAAAAAATACCAGTAATACAGTTATACATACTTTGGAAAAAATATGACCAGCTTTCGATTTCTTCAAAGAAAAATATTCCCAGAAACAGATTTTTGAAGAAAAACACATTACCAGCAATAAAAATTTTGTCGGCATTAAATAACCCATTGAGGTGTTGATATGCCGTAAAACAAAAACCAAACCAAACCAATTTCTTTTCTTTCTATTTGCCGTGCCTTTCAGGACGTAGTTGATCATGGCTCCCCACCGCCCTGTATCTCTTGCAGCTCTCAATAAGTTCTTTCCCTCTGCTACCTCCGGTGGACCACGTTCTGTCATCCACTTGCTTAAGGCTGCTAGGTATGCCATGCATTGTTTTCCCTTCTGTCTCTTTCCTTCTATTCGACCCGTGAGTATCAGATTCTCCAGCCCTCCTTCCTCATTATGTGTCCCAGAAACTTCGGTTGCCTCTTCCTGATGTTAAGTATAAGCCTCCTCATTTTTTCATCCTCTCTAAGACCTCATCGTTGCTCACATGCTCCGTCCATATCCTTAGCATCCTTCTGTAGAACCACGTCGCCTCGATTCTCTTCATCTTTGAGGTAATCGTCCAACATTTACTGCCGTAAAGGAGGAAAGATGTCACGTAACAGCTCTTTTCTTCGTTACCAAAGAAATCCTCATTGCTCACACGCTAGGTCTATTATATCCTCAGCATCCTTCTGCAGAACCACATCTCCGTCGCCTCGAGTCTCTTCTTCAGCTTTGAGGAGACCGTCTAACATTCGCTGCCGTAAAGGAGGACGACAGATGTCACGTAACAGCTCTTTTATTCGTTACCAAAGAAATCCTCCTGTTTCGCAATACTCTGCCCAGCTTTTGAAATGCATCCTTGTCCACCCCAATACGTCTACGGATCTCGGTTTCGCAGTTGCCGTCCTCTGTCAAAACGCTTCCCAGATATTTAATCTTCTGAGTCTGCCTCATTCTAGTGTTCGCGACCTGAAAATCACATTTCGGGCTCATCCTTTTACTGATGACCATGCATTCTGTCTTCTTGTAGTTTATGCTTAGTCCCTTCTTCACATTTGGCATTTCCGTTGATTATATTTTCTACATGACATTTTTGAGTAAGATATTTGTCTTTACAATTGACTGCATTGTTGCACAAAAAAGGCATTCCGCTTTGTAAATCATTTAATATAAAAAAAATCGAACTAAATCTATCATGACTTGTACTATAAAAATCAAGAACAAACGATGCTAATATTTACGTAATTTTAAAATTGCAAAAGAAGAGTAATCAAGAAGTAGATAGCATGACACAGTGAACCAACTTTCCTAGCAGCAGTCCTAGCAATTGATTCAATATAATCGTTCCACTTCATGTAGAAAACATTAGTCCGAGAAGGCGCAATGAAGCACTCTTCTGGAGGTTAGCATCAGCCATGCTGATGGAAGGTAAAAAGGGTTCTCTCAGACGATTAAAAGAGAGCGGATTTGTTATGGGCGACATTAGAATTAACAGGTCGTTCCTTGCCCTTGTTAACAACAGAATCTAGGTCATTTTTTAGATCAGCTGCCAATGTGACCTTATCGAACTGATCAGATTTACTATTAAGACAGGAGTAAATAGTTTGCTCGTCATCATAGATACCGAGTTAAGAACTGATGACATCAATAAGCTCATTGATGAAAATTAGGGACAGCGTAGGTTCGAGGGTAGAGTCCTGGGAAAGACCTGCATTACTGCAGAAAGATCTAGAAGAATGGCCATTCAAGATAACTTTAATTTCGCAATTTTTTTAATCGAGTTTACCCCAAGAAAGGCAATGAAGTCACTGAGACAGAACGGGTTACTGGGTGTGAAAAAATAGGAGCGAGAACAAACGAAGAGTAATCAGGAGGTCGGTAGATGGGGGGCGACATTGCATTTTAATTTTTGAAGATTAAAGTTGGTTGGAAAGAATGAAGCTGGAAGAGAATTCCACAGGCGAGAAGTGCGATAGAAGAAACTGTCAGCATAGAACTTACGGTTACATCTAACCAACTCCACTGTACATTGATGAGACCTCACCGCCAGTCGAGTACTACGCTTAATAATCAGCAGTTGACGTAAAGAAGCGAAAGTCATATTGCTTATCTGAAAGAAGACCTTGCGTGGTGAAATGCTTAATCAATTCAGCGTCAATTAGGGCCTCTAGTATTTTGCCAAAAAGAGGTAGGAGGCTTATAAACCAATAGTTAAAAGGATTAGACAATTAGCCTGGTTCTTTAAAGAACGGAATTATAGAAGTGTATTTCCAACCAGTCTTCTTTTATGTGACGTGTCTATTCAGGACGTAGGCGATCATGGCTCTCCACTTCCTCTTATTCCTTGTAGTTCTCAATAAGTTTTGTCTTTTTGCTACTTCTCCCAGACTTTGTTCTGCCATCCACTTGCTTAAGCCCGCTAAGTATGCCGCGCGTTGTTTCCCTTGTCCCACATTCCCTCTATCCACCTTGTGAATTTCAGATTTTCAGAGCCTCCCTTTCTCATTGCGTGTCCCAGAAATTTCAGCTGCTTCTTCCTGATGTTAAGTATAAGTTTCCTCTTTGTTTGCATCCTCTCTAAAACCCCATAGTTGCTCACATGATCGGTCCATGGTATCCTTAGCATCCTTCTGTAGAACCATACCTTTGTTGCCTTGACTCACTTCATTATCTTTGAGGAGACTGTTCAACATTTGTTGCCAACGAAATGCTCTGCCTAGCTTTTGGAATGCGTCTTTAGCCATCTCAATGCGTCTTCGGATCTTAGTGTCGCACTTACCGTCCTCTGTCAGAACACTTCCCAAATATTTAAATTTCCGCACCTTCTTGATTTTAGCATCCCCGGCCTGTAAATCGCATTTCGGGCTCATCTTTTTGCTGATAACCATGTATTCTGTCTTCTTGTAATTTATGCTTAGTCCTTTCTTCTTGCTCTCCTTCACTAACTTCTGTAGGAGGTTTTGTAGTTTCCTTTCTGTGTCTGCTATCAGCACTATGCCATCTGCGTATCTTATGTTGTTAAGATTGTGGCAGCCAATGATGAATCCTGACAGGACCTCCAGTTCTCTCAGAATTGCCTCGATGTATAGGTTGAATAAGTCCGGTGAGAAGACACATCCTTGCTTTACGCCCCTTTCTAGATTCGTATATCTACTGAACTCATTTTCTACCCGTATGCAAGCCGTTTACCGTTAATATACATTCTTGATTATTCTAATATCCTTCCCAAATATATCAAGGTTGTTGAGCAGTTTCAACAGATCTTTGTCGAACGCCTTTGCATAGTCTATAAAACACAGGTGCACGTCCTTCTGCATTTGTATTGCTCTTTCCGATAACATTCTGATCATGAATATCACCTTTCTTGTTCCGGTGTTTTTAACGAACCCGCACTGTTCTTGTCCTATCTCTGGCCTGATTCTGCTGCGCGCTCTATTCATCAGAATACGGATGATGAGTTTTGTTATGTGGCTCTGTAGTTTAAATGAGTCTGTATTGCTATGACGTCACTTGTACAAATCAAGATACCGCTGGTTCAATTCGCCGTTCTTGCTTTCTGCACACTTCACAACGTAAATCCGAGTTTTCTTCTGCCGTTTTCACTGCTTCAGCCCTCTTTTATCAGGCCAACACTGCGGTCGACCAACCAATCAGCGTTCTTCGCTTTTATTCTCAGCTACCCAGGTAAATAGCCTCCTCCAGTTCGACCAATCAGCACACGACTTGCTATTGGTGGAAGCATGCCAAACTGTACAAAAAAACCGTCATTTCTGCCCATACTGCTAAAATTGATAGACGGGAGAGTAATGCCATTTTCACGGAGCAAACTTGCTGATGTCACGTGCCGCACGTTAAGGTAAGACCCTTATTTTCCTATGCACCAGATGCAAGCCACTCTGGCTCGCTTGCATCAACGGGGCTGTTCACCACAGGCTCCTTAGGCAGATTGTTCGTTGTTCACATTCGTTTACGCCTGGTTTCTTATGCAGTGCTATGAAAATAGAACTGCTGAGATCTTCCGGTATATCACCACAATTGTACATTTCATTTATTATTTCTGTAATCTTGTCTAAGCCAACATCATCTAAGGCTGTCAGCATCTCTGTTACAATTCCGTCTGGCCCTGCCGCCTTGTTTCTGTTCAATTTGGCCAGTGCAGCTTCTAGGAAAGCAAAAAGCAGCAAGATATTTTTGTATGGTTTAGAGAGAACAGTATTTCAGAAGAACATTTCTTAAGGATTATTACAGGGATACCAAAACAAAACAACGACGCTTATATTTACTTAATTTTAAAATTGCAATAATTATATTCTATGCGTGTATCTTAAAAGATTTATATCACTACAATTAACTTTATTGTCACATGTAATGTAAAATTCTACTTTTTAAATCATTAAAAGTAAAGATTTAAAAAAAAAATCTACTACGACCCATTGCAACAAGAAATGAAGACCATATTTTTGCATTTGCATTGGTTATATTTTTTGTGTGATTAATCTAAAATTTTTATACATAGTTATTTTTTACAAACGACGAAAGTGTATAGAATGTGCTTTGATTGCTAGATCATCTACGATAAATTTGGCGTCCATATTCTTCCAACATTTTACCTGTCATGACAGATATTCTATTATCACAATTTACGATAGTTAATAATAAAAGCGATAAAAACAAAAACAGAGGTATAAAAACACTAAATTAAATTGACGAGATGATATACACATACACATCTAAAAAAAATAAATTAAATTAAAATAAATTTAAATGTTTAAAATTTCAGCGTTCTAACATTTTTAGCGTTTCTTATATATGCCTAATTATAACCATGTCATAATGTCTGCGTTTTTATATTCCCTAAAAGAGAATTTTTCTAATCAATTCACCCCAAGCAAGGTAATAAAGCCACTAATACGTAAGGCGTTACCGAGTGTGAGAGAATATGAGAAACAATAAAAGAACGCATATTAAGGTGATTTTCTAAGCGTAGCTTAGATGCGGCACAAGGCCGAAGCTATGGGGCACCCAGTGAGAATAGAACTCACTATTTAGTCGTAACTGATCTAGCGAGACAAGCTTGCTAACCAGTACACCACGCTGTAGTGCCCATATTAAGAAACTGAATATACGTACTGCGATTGCATTTAAATACGGATATATAATTAATTCAACAGAGACCATTACTTTAGTCAGCGGAAGTCCTGAAGGCCGAATCGCCTCAAAAAAGAAAATGACTATTAATTTTCTTAACAGTCAACTTTACTGTTACAAATCTGAAAAACCTCTGTTATTAACTCGTTAAAAGTACAAATGTGCAAAGCAAGCTGGTACAAATAACATGATCAAATTACCCCTTTTCAGTCATTTTTCAATTTCCTTGGTTATAATTTCCGCGTGAGTAATTCGACTTTATTATTTCTACCGTTAATTCTATCGTAGTGTGTTAGAAAAATCGTCTGTTTTTAAATCATTAAAAGTAAATATATCCATCCAATGTCTTGCATTAAAGATTTAAAGTAAAATGTAGCCTTACTAATCTCCCTACAAAGAGGCATATTTTCATCATTTCACTACAATCAAGGCAATAAAGCCTCTAAGACTGAAGTCGGTTAAGGGGCGTGAATGAATATGAGAAAAAAATCTTTAAATAATAATTAAGGAGAGAGAGCAATAAAATAACACATATTGAGAAAACAGAAGGTAATTTTGTCGAAAATATTACAATCCTGAGAAGTAGAGCGATAAGGAAAAAGAAAATATCTGAGTTTAACAACGATGAGGGATTCCTGATATGAGGGATTCTATTGTCAGACAGTCAATTATGTGCTATGCATGATACACGCTTAGGCGATCAAGTATCTTTCGATACATGACTGACAAGGCAGATTTTTTCCCGCGGTGGGTTGCTATTTCTTTCTGCGGTAGACCAGTTGTCATCCAATGCTGTAGAACCCGGTCTGTCCTGCTATTTACCCAGAGATGGGTGGAGAGAAGAAGAGGATTCATACCTTTCTCAAGGGTATTAGCATGTAAGTGAATGTAATGGATTCGAGTGGAATTTGAACTCGGCTCCCCGATTCCTCAATCCGAGCCGTTATCCATTACTCCACCGTCCAAATTCCGACCTTTTAAAGAATCTCAAGCTCAGATATTTAATTAAATGTTAACTTATCATAAAAAGAAAATCAATAAATATCAGATTTTGTAAGAATTTTAATCATCTTTTCTTTAGAAATCATAATAAAATATTTTGTTTATATTAATAAATACATCATAATAAATACATCATCATAATAAATACATCAACATAATAAATACATCATAATAAATACATCATCATAATAAATACATCATAAAAATGGTCTTTTTGTTACCCTTTTTTGATCATCATAATTTAAGTTTGTCGCCGAAGATTAACTATATGCTGAAAATGAATGCTGAACAATCGCTTCACAGATGTAGAGGGGACTTGAGGCAGCAGAAATGTTGTTCTACAGAAGGATGCTGAGAATACCATGAGCCGAACAGGTGAGCAACGACGAAGTTTTAGAGAAAATGGAAATAAAAAGGTAATTTATACTTGACATCAAGAAGAGACAGTTGAAATTTCTAGGGCACATAATGAGGAAAGGTGGCTTGGAAAATTTGATACTCACGGGACAGACTGAAGGCAAACGGGACAGAGGAAAATAACGTATAATTTAAGTGAGTTTCAGTAAATGGATGACGGAACAAAGATTAGGAGAGATAACAAAAAGACAACATTTATTAAGAGTCACAAAGTACAGGAAACCGTGGAAAGCCATGATCACCTACGACCTGGTAAAAGAAGTACCCTAGGATAAAAACATTTGGAAATCATTTGTCTAACGGTAATTAAATAGACACCCGTCTTTTTTCTGATTCAAATAAGAAGCAAAACATCTAATTTATCAAGGGTTGTTGCGTCACTTGCTTTAAGTATATGCCAATAATAATTTATTATATCAACCTATGTTATTTTTTAATCATTTCACGTCAAGCAAGGCAACAAAGATGGAAAGGTGTTACCGACTGTGAGAGAATATAAGAAATGAAAAACATTATTAAGGAGAGAGAACAATTTAAGAACAGGAATTAAGAAGATAGAAGATAACGATTAACATTGCATTTAAATTTTTGAAGATTAAACTTAACTAAAAAGCAAGAAGCCGGAATACAGTTCCACAAGGGAGAAGTGCGAGAGAAGAAACTGCTAGCATAGAACTTGCGGTTACATCTGGCCATTTCAACTGTAAACTGATGAAACCTTGCCGCCAATATAGAACTGCGCTGAAATTCATAAAATGTAGGTATCATAAAAGAAACTCACCACGGCATTTACTATGAAAATATGTATAGGAAAGTCAGAGGGAAGCTACATTAATGCAATGGGAACTTGGCTGAAGATGAGAGGCCAAGTCAAGACCAACAACATTGCAGTTTATTCCTTAAATTTTAAGATTCTCTAAAAACATCAGACCAGACGTGGCAACAATATTCAAAGCATTCAAAGTAAACTTATAAATGTACAAGATAAATTTTGTTGAGAAAAATTGCCTAGCGCAACACAGTGAACCAACTTTCCTAGCAGCTGACCTAGCAAATGATTCAATATAATCTCACCACTTCATGTAAGTGAAAAGCGTTAGTCAGAGAAGGTGCAATGGTTCAGAGAAGGTGCAAGAGAAGGTGCATGGCTGATGCTAACCTCCTAGAGGTTAGCATCAGCCATGCCTATGGGAGGCAAAAGTGGTTCTTTCAGAAGATTAAAAGAGAGCAGTTTCGTTTTTGAAGCGTTAAAATAAAAAAGCCAAGTCTTGACCTAATTAGCAACAGACTATAGGTCATTTTTTAGATCAGTTGTCAGTCTGGCCAAATCAAATCGATCCGACTAACCATTAAGACTGGATGCTATGGGAAATATTAGTACTACATGTCTTTTCATATTTTTTTTATTTAGTATAAGAAATAGAAATAGGACTTTCTACTGAAAAGTTGCCATCATAAAAAAGATTTTTTTAAAACCTGTAAAAAGAAGAGATTTTTCGTAATTTTTTTGTTCACTCAGATAATAAGTGGTTGGCTTCTCGATCCCAAGTATACTTGTACAATAAGGTGGTTAGCTAATCCCTATTGAAGATTCCTGCTCAGGCTCTGTTGTGTTTTTTCAACACTCAAAGTCAAGCTGCGGTTTATACTAAATCTATGCTAAGCAGACCTAATTTACAAGTTCTGGAACAGAGCCTTTAATCTGACGTCATAAACATTTTGGAACAAGGCCAGTAAACTCAAACGATGATTATCATTACCCGTGTAGGTATTTAAATACTATTATTTGTCCTTACATATCAAGTTTTATGTGTCAACTATACACGAGCGGAAAAATAAATTCCCGATAACCAGGCAAACTAAGCGGTTGTTCCCTTCCTTAGCTCTCACGGACCTAGAGATACCGGCTCTATATGGCTATCTCTGGTGAAACACTTTACCATTCAAGTCAATTCTTTCGTGCGTACGTGAACTTAACAGACGAGAGCGGAATTTGAACTCGGATCGCCGATTCCACTCTCCGCGCCAATAACCAGTATACCGATCGAACATATATTATTGTGCCTGATTATTATTATAATTATTATTATTAATAATTTTTTGTTGTACTGTTTAATACCAAATTTTTCACCTGAGACCCAGGATGAATGAAGGTTTTTCTGAAGAAGCAATTGAAAGTGTTTTTCTAAATATGAGAGAACTGCTTATTAGCACGCCCTTTTATGCACAGTATTATTATTATTATTATTATTATTATTATTATTATTATTACACCACTTATGAAAATAGCGCGAATTAAGAACAGGAAAGAAAAGAAAAAACAAAGTGTTTGACAATGTTATACAATATTTCGACAGTATGTCTGTCTTCTTCAAGTTATATGTTTTTTTAAATTTCAATAAAAAATATATAAATCTACAAAAAAATTGTAAGTTTTTGTACAAGTGTCGCTTGTCTTGTATTGAAAAACAATGGTTGTACTGATAATCAACGCGTCAAAACGAACGAAACGCCGCCAGTGTGAAGGCATGCAACTGAAACGTGCTTATTATGGTGATCTTGTTCATGTTGGAATTTTCTGTTAGTTGATTAGATACTAATAGGAATTAATCAAGCAGCTTAGTATAATAAAACTCGCCTGTCATTCTGTTCATTCATGCGTAATTATCCTCGTGAATTTAAAAGGTCAAAAGGTCGGTAGATTCTCAATATTTTTATGAATTTCGAGCGGAACACATTTTTAGTCCATTGGGGTAGATTGCAACTTGACCCAAAGTTGTGAGTTCAGTACCGGGCCATAACAGAAGGGACAAAAATTTGGAGAGCTGAGTTACTAGAGGGAATTATCTGAAATTGAGATATGAAAAAAAGCATGTCACGTGGAATTAACGCAATCTACACCCCCCGTGGGATAAATAAAGGGTCCCGTTCGAAAGTTTCACGGCTATCACCTGAAGAAGGTCGGAGCGTAAAAACGTCGTACGTATGGCAATCAAGATGAGGACAACAGTTCAAACGATGTAAATAGTGTTAATATAAAAAATTGGAAAATATCTACAAAAAACTGTAAGACAAAAGTCGCTTGTCTTTTATTGAAAAACAACGGTCGTACTGATAATCAACGCGTCAAAACGAATGAAAGGCATGCAATAGGAACGTGCTTAATATGATGGCCATCTTGTTCATACTGGGATTTTCCGTTAGTTGATTAGTTATATTTATTATTAATTAGATTTTTTTTATTTGTTTTTAAGCTTCTCACCCCAAGCAAGGCTGGAAGCCACTAGCACGCAAGAGGTTACAGAAGATTTGGAGGAAGAGCAGATAGGAGTGGTAAAGGAGAGGATGTGGAGAAAGATAGTGGATCGATCAAGGCAAGGGGGTTACAGAAGATTTGGAGCGAGAGCAGATAGGAATGAAATGTGAAAGGATGTGGAGAAGGGAAGTGGATAGATCAAGGCAGCTGGAGATGTCGATTGACTTTACACTTAAATAGTTGGAGCTTGTATTTGTCAGGGAAACAGGAATAAGGAAGGGAGTTCCGCAGGCGAGATGTGCGAGACATGAAGCTATTGGAGTAGAAGAGGGTCTACATCTAACAGTTTCAATGGTGAAGGGGTGGGAACGGGATGCCAGCCTTGTAGGACGTTTAAATTCATGAGGCCTAGGAACCAGAGAAAGCAGCTCCTCGGAGCAATTACCGTGAAAGTATTTGTAAAAAAGACAGAGCGAGGCAACGGCGCGTCTGTGAGAGAGCGACTGCAGACGAGATGACAGATCAGGGCCAATTACATTGCATATCCGTCTCTGGATCTTATCAAGAACCCTGAGGCAAACAGCAGCGGCTCCAGACCATATATGGCAGCAATACTCCATGCAAGGGCGAATGGTCGATTTATAGATATGGAGGATCGATTTCGGGGAGGGTTTCCATAAAGTTCGTGTGCACTTAAAAAAATGTAACTTTATTTGTATTTGCGATAGAAATAATTTGTAAAAAGGATTAGAAAGAAGTAAAATATATTTTTTAAGGTTTTATTGAAGTTTCCACATGTCCTCCATCATTAGCAATACAAAGGGTAATACGATTTTGCAGTTCACGGAAAACATTTGCCAACTGATTTACAGTAATGCCTGAAATCACATTAGTTATTTTAGCTATACTTAAAACTAGGTACATTAAACTTTATAACATTTTTACAGATTATTTCTATCGCAAATACAAATAAAGTTATAATTTTTTTAAAGTGCACACGAACATTATGGGCACGTATTATTATCACAGAATTAATTTATTACGATTATAATATTATATCATCTCATTATTTTTACATTATTATTACTATATTATTGTTACTATATGTTAGTCTTGGACATTAACGTAGTCAGTGGAAACTTTTTTTCTTGATACATGGTGTCAAGAAGATTCCTCACAAATCTGCCACTTTTCGGGGAATTTTCGCAGAATAAAGGATGACAGTTTTCTGAAGATCTACAAATCTTGGTCGCCATCCCATTTTTCCTTAAACAATCTTTCAAGTTTCTAGAAATGTTCCAAGCGTGCCAATTACTACTGGAATTACTTCAGTTGTCATGTTCTGTAGTTTCTTCAACTCCCTAGGCAGATCCTGGTATGTTTCAATCTTTTCAGTTTCGTTGGAGTCCACTCTTGTATATTATCAATAATTCTACCACTTGCTACTTTCCTTATCTATCCAAATAAGCTTATGTCTCTGTGCTACAATGATATGAACCGTTTGGTCAGAGAAATGCAATAATATCTTACAATTGTCATTTCCTACCAATACTTGTTTCCAATAACATTTTCAGAACATTTCTTTTTCACATTGAAGCTAAATTTACGCCATGCCTCAGAGCGGATTCTTTCTCAGCTAACTTGGGATAGTCTTCTTCTTCTTCTTCTTCTTCTTCTTCTTCTTCTTCTTCTTCTTAGCCTTCTTCTTCTTAGCCTTCTTCTTCTTCTTCTTCTTCTTCTTCTTAGCCTTCTTCTTCTTAGCCTTCTTCTTCTTCTTCTCTTCCTCCTCCTCCTCCTCCTTCTTCTTATCCTCCACCTCCTCCTTCTTCTTCTCCTCCTCCTCCTTCTTCTTATCATCCTTCTTCTTCTCCTCCTCCTCCTCCTCCTTCTTCTTCTTCTTCTTCTTAGTAAATTTTATCTTTTTCCTATCACTCCTAAGCTCTGTTATGCCAATAAATAATACAAACTCGTTAGGTAGGTTAGGCCTTATTTTCCTCTGTCCCTCCTGCCTGTGGATGTCAAATTTTCCAGGCCCTCTTTCCTCATTAAGTGCCCCAGAAATTTCATCAGTTTCTTTTTTATGCTAATCATAAGTGTCCTTTTTGTTTTCATTTTCTCTAAAACTTCGTCGTTGCTCACATGTTCAGTCCATGGTAACCTCAGCATCTTTCTGTAGAAGCATATTTCTGCTCCTTCAAATCTTTTCTTCATCTGTGAAGAGATTGTCTATCATTCACTTTCGTACCAGTTCTATCTGTGATTCTGACTGAAGTCACCCCAGTACACTAGCTTACTCCTTTTACTAATACTCTCGTCGGGATGGCTTTAGTATTTGGTTAAAATATTTTCTATTGTTCCCCCAATAAAAATCCTAGTAGCCACTAAGGTTAGGTAGGGTGTTATTAATTGGGTTGCTGTAAGGGGATACAGGGGGAAAGGGGTGCATATTACGTAGCTATGTATGATAGATAAGATTTTACCCTCGATTGGAAGAGGTTAAGATTGTAGTGATCAGCAAAGCGCCTTCTCGGGGGCTCCGTTCCACAATGCAACGATTCTGGGGAATAAGCTGTATGAGTGAAACTTCCTCTTTGTTAATGGAATATGTAGACAATGAGATCGATTCAGTGTATGTAGCATGACGGGCCAGAGATGAGATGTTTGAACTGGTAAAACTAAGGAATGTGTAGAGAGATAGGCGAAGATAAACGAAGAAATAAACGATCTTCAACAGGGCTCTACAAATTTAAATAATTTTTTTTAATGAGTATTAGTTTTCTTTCAAATTCAAAAAAATGAATTACAAAGATCCTTTGCAAAATAACCACAAAAACATTTTGTTTATCTTCTGTACAATACAACCGAATCAATTCCGCTAGTATAAAAGTAACAGAATGCGTCTACATGAGAATGAGTGTTTCACGTATTTACGTAGTTTTATGTATGCAGGTAATTTCCTAGTAACGGCAATAAGCAGTCAGTGAACGGTAGCTGAATTCTTATCTTTCTTTTTATGACAGGATGTAAGCGATCATCACTCTCCACTTCCTCCTATCTTTTGTGACTCTCAATAAGTTTCGTCCTTCTGCCACATCTCCCAGACCACGTTCTGTCATCCACTTGCTTAAGCCCGCCAGGTATGTCATGTTTGCTTTCCCTTGTCTATCATTCCTTCTATTCGACCAGTGAGCATCAGATTTTCCAAATCATCCTTTCTCATTACATGTCCTAGCTCCCTCTTCCTGATGTTAAGTATAAGCGTTCTTCTTGTTTGCATCCTCTCCAAGGCCACATCGTTGCTCACACGCTCGGTTCATGATATCCTCAGCATCCTTCTGTAGAACCACATCTCCGTCGCCTCGAGTCTCTTCTTCATCTTTGAGGAGACCGTCCAACATTTGCTACCGTAAAGGAGGACAAATGTCACGTAACAGCTCAGTACTCTTTTCTTTGTCACCAAAGAAACCTCCTGTCTCGCAATAATCTGCCCAGCTTTTTGAATACGTCCTTTTCCATCCCAATACGTCTACAGATCTCAGCGTCGCACTTACTGTCCTCTGTCAAAACACTTCCTGCTTGTGTCGCCGACCTGCAAATTGAATTTTGGGCTCATCTTTTTACTGATGACCATTCATTATGTATTCTTTTAGTTTATGCTTAGTCCCTTCTTCTCGCTCTCCTTTGCCACCTTCTGTAATTTCTTTTTTGTGTCTACTATGAGTACTTTTCCGTGTCTGTTATGAGTGTCATCTGCATATCTTATGTTGTTAAGATTATGGCCGCCAATGTTGAATCCCGGTAGGATTTCTAATTCTCTCGCTGTATAGGTTGAATAGATCTGGTGAGAAGACGCATCCTTGCCTTACATCGATTTCTATTTTTGTATATTTGTATACTCGTTCTCTATGCGCATGCATGCTGTTTTCTGCCAGTATAGGTTCTTGATTATTTTAATATCTTTCCCAAATATATCAAAGTTTCGGAGCAGTTCTAACAGATCCTTGTGGCTTAATTTGTCGATGGCCTTTGCGTATGTGACACTGACCCCGGGTGGGTGGTGTGATCCTGCAATCACGACACCGTATGTGAGTCAGTCTAACTCTGGGACACCCGTTGAAGTCCTGATCGCGACGACAGATGTGACACTCTAACCCTGCTGGTTACCACGGCATCGGATATGAGATTCTAACTCTTGTCTTGGTCGCGGTTGATGTCTGGTTAGCCTTGTCGTTCTCAGCTCGCCTCCAACGTCTGGTTACCGAAGCAACTACTTTGATGTCGGTCCAACCTACCCACATTGTGATTTGATCTTAGGTTGACGAAATCAATCAGGCGTCAGGCCGTAGTGCGAGCCGAATCCGGGTCAAAGGTGATGCTGCACAAATGAATGTAGAAGAAAAATAAAGAAACAATTCAAAGAGTTCAAATCTTGTTAAGGAATAACAATTTACTTTTTATCTGTTTGTTGGATACAGGAGTGCGTCTCTCTCTCCCAGCCCACGTCTATGGATTGTGACACTCTTGCGTTTCTTAGCGAATTTTGGTATCTTAAGTTGTGTTTCAATAAACGGCTTTTGGTATCTTCAATCGATATTTGTTAAAACTGGCTTTGGTGGAAAATCTAAGTCGGACTTCACTGAACTCGTGCTTGGTTAGAAGTCTAAGTCGAAAGGCGTGAAATTCGTGCGGTCACCTGCTGCGAGGCGTTATTCTCTAACTCTCAACTCTCCACTAACTCTCCACTAACTAACTCTCCACTAATTAACTGCCAACTCTTGACTCTTGACTCGAACTGCTTGAACGCCCGGGGACGTTTGTTTATATGGACGTCGACCAAAACCCGGTGTGGGCGTCAACAAGTTTCTCCTTCTTTATCATATTTTTCACCTCTGCCTATCATTTCATGCTACCCTCTTTGGGACAAGTGATCCCTTGGCGGTGTGGGTGTGGCTAGGCTAGTTTTAGCTTACATTGACACTCCGAGGAGAAAGAAAAGAAAGAGAATGAATTATCTTTCTCGGATTTTTTTTTTCTGTTATCGGTCGGAATACTTTTAGACCTCACAGAGTGTGATCGTTAAATTATTTTATCTTCCTTTAAACACCTGGTATTTGTCCAGGTGACCATTTCTGGCGACAGAATTCTTTGCCGTGTACAGCTCGCCGTCAATATCAATGTTTTTGTTTCGCTTAATTCGATTAATTCCGTCTTTCTTGTTAACCGAATTCCGTTGACCCCTTTTTTCCACACACAGTTGACCGACATTCGAAATTTTGAGTGTCAGCTATGCGTGTAGTCAAGGCCGTTGCTCTTATCAGGACATTAATTAATGTTGACAGATCCGAGATCTGTCTTTCCTTACAACCTTCCCGTTTCCTGCGGGAAAGGAAAAATAATTACATCTTGCATCGCAAATGGAAATAAATTTAAAAAAATCTTTTCCCCATTCTTTGTTTGTAAAAAGAAACAAATAATGTCGCTCAGTATGTCTTTCGATCTATCTTCTCGCTTTAAGTAATTCCCGTTATTAATTTCTGTGATTAATTAATTAATCAATTAACCACAGTAGCTAAATAGTGTCACACGTAGTCTATGAAATATAGGTGCACGTCCTTCTGCATTTGTATTGCTCTTTCTAATAACATTCTGATCATGAATATCACCTTTCTTGTTCCGGTGTTTTTAACGAACCCGCACTGTTCTTGTCCTATCTCTGGCCTGATTCTGCTGCGCGCTCTATTCATCAGAATACGGATGATGTTTTGTTTGTGGCTCGTTAAGCTGATTGTTCGGTGGATTGCGCCTGGTTTCTTAGACATGGCTATGAAGATAGATCTGCTGAGATGTTTTTTTTTAAGCTTTTCACCCCAAGCAAGGCTGGAAGCCACTAGCACGCAAGGGGTTACAGAAGATTTGGAGTGAGAGCAGATAGAAGTGTTAGAGGAAAGGATGTGGAGAAGGATAGTGGATAGATCAAGGCAAGGGGTTACAGAAGATTTGGATCGAGAGCAGATAGGAGTGAACGAGGAAAGGATGTGGAGAAGGATAGTAGATAGATCAAGGCAACTGGAGATGTCGATTGACGTTACATTTTAATAGTTGGAGATTGTAGTTGTCAGGGAAACAGGAATAAGGAAGTGAGTTCCACAGGCGAGAGGTGCGAGACATGAAGCTATTGGAGTAGAAGAGACGTTTGCATTTAACAGTTTCAACAGTAAAAGGGTGAGAGCCAGCCAGCCTCGTAGGACGCTTGAATTTATGAAGCCTGGGAACCAGCGAAAGCAGCTTATCGGAACAATTACCATGAAAGTATTTGTAAAAGACTGATCGAGGCGACGGCGCCTCTGTGAGAGAGTGACTGCAGACGAGATGATCCCCACTATTTATTATTTCTGTGATCTTGTCTATGCCCAAGAAATCTAAGGCTGCCAGCATTTCCGTTACAATTCCGTATGGCCTTGCCGCTTTGTTTCTGTTCAATTTGACCAATGCAGCTTCTACTTCGGTTTTCAGAATTTCCAGTCTGTCGCTAGTTCTGTGTATTGCTAGTTGTTCTTTTTCGTCGTGGAAGACTTCTCCAATATACTCGCTCCAGCGTTGAAGAATTTTTCCTTCACTAATATGACCGTTCCAACCTTTGATTTTAAACAGCCTACTACTGTTGACAATAACTCGGTTCCTATGTTCTTTTTAGTTTTTTCTTAATTCGACATCGCTAAGCTAAGTATACTCAAATAAATATACGAAAATGTGAGTAATTAATTAATTTTTTAGAATTTCAGTTTATCTAACGAACAACAATCCTGGTCAAAGTTTAACTAAAAAACTAACTCATGCCAGCAAATACAAGCGTTTTTATTACTAAGAAATTGAGCAAGAAAAAAAAATAAAATTTAGATTTTATTAAACTCAGAAGTGTATTGGTTAATAAATATTTTTCCAATTTTGAAATATCTAGTTTAAGGAGGAAACATATTGTTGATCATTTTCTGGAGTGAGCCTTCAAATTTTCGTAACAGACGATAAACATTGTTTGAAAATTCAAAGACCACAACGCGTATCATATAACGTTACTGATTGGTTAATATATACTAATATAGAGATTCAAATCTGGAGCCTGCAAAATGGACAAAAATTATTCAAATATTCTGCGAGTCGGTATTACAAAAGAATGAATTTTTATAATGATATCACTAAAATACATTTCATTTATCTATAATTCTTTAACGGGGTTTCACAAATGTAATTCGTTTGCCAAGGTTGGTATGATGTACGAAGGCAGTGAAAAGATTCTTGGCTCCATACAATTTGAATTTGATGGTGTTTATGAGGTGACCTCTTTCTTGTTTGATGATGCCTCGCAAAGCGTTATTTGTGATGCGGCCTACATAGGAGACGCCTCGGACCGTTCTGCAGTGTCTCATTTGTAATGCTTTGATTCTTCGCCTTAATTCTGCTATACATGTACAAGATTTGCAGGCGAAAAAAAAAGAGATTGAAAAGGTTAATGCAAGCGACTGTCTTATCTTTAAAATTGTGGATTACCTTCAATGAAAATGTTTTAACAACTCGATATATAGAATTATCTGAAATTTCTCATTTCATGTGTTTATGAAATACAAACCAAAAATGAACAATGCAAAAAACATCCGAAGTTACGCGCTTTCTGACGCAAACAGAAAAAAAACATGTCTGACTTCATTTAATTAAAGATTTCTTCTTCGACATAAATTATTACTTTCCTTCAAGCATCCTTGACATTTTACAAAATTTGGGGCTTCGTAATATTTTATACTTTATCTTTCTTGCTTTAGCCCCTATTTTGTTTTTTTTAAACAATCAGCTTTTCTTTTTCTTTTTTTTTCATCCATTTTATTCTTTCCAATTTTCCTTCTTTATTTTTTTTCCTTTTTTGACGCTATTGCATTTATCGTTTATAATTGAGCCATTTAGTTTCTTTTCTTATTTCCTCTGTTTCTTTCTTTAATCGCAACGTCTTTTATTTCTTCGTTTTATTCTTTTTCTTCTTTCGGTTGTTTCTTTCTTTCATTGCTTCATCTTTTATTTTTTGTCTTGATCTTCTTATTTTTCCGTCTTTTATATCGTTTCGTGTTTTATTTCTTTGGCGTAATCTTTTATTTCTTTCTTTCTTTCTTTATCGCTTCAACTTTTACTTCTTTGTCTTCTTCTTTTTCTTTTTCTGTCTGTTTCTTTTTTATCGCTTTGTGTTTCATTTCTCTGGCGTATTCTTTTTTCCTTTGTTTCTGTCTTTATCGCTTCTTCTTTTACTTCTTTGTATTGTTCTTTTTCGTTTT
This sequence comes from Acanthosepion esculentum, assembly GCA_964036315.1. NCBI lineage: Eukaryota > Metazoa > Mollusca > Cephalopoda > Sepiida > Sepiidae > Acanthosepion > Acanthosepion esculentum. The sequence goes on from OZ038505.1 coordinate 95,791,225, forward strand.
CTGTCTGTTTCTTTTTTATCGTTTTGTTGTGAATTCTGTGAATGGAATCCTGCACAAATAAATAAACAACGCCAGTAATTGAGATAGAAAAATAAGTGTATTAAACGTAAGAATACAGACTTGAAGTGAAGATTAGTAGTCCAGTAATGCGGGTTAGTAGAAAGTATATGCACAAGTCTCTGTAAGTGAAGCCGTAATTATCTCTCTCGCTGGAATCTTGTATAACTCTCTGTGAACACCCTGTGTACTGTCTCCGTATCTCTCACCCTGACTCAACGTATCTCAACCCGCAGGTATTCTCTCTGTCAGTATAAGTATACATTGGACGAGTCCATCTTGTGTAAAAGGTGTCTGCCCCACAACACCCCTCCCTAGCTTCTTTTTTGGGGGGGAGTTAATATTTTTTTTTGCTTATGGTCTATTAGTGGTTCCGTGAATTTTCTTTTTCGGTTTGTTCTTTTGATCACTACTTATGGTTTTTGGATTTCGAAGGCTTGGAAAATCGCTTCCATCGCGTCTTCATTTTCGGAAGGTGACGAGTTTGGTTCCACTACCCGTCTTTTCTGTATCTGATTTATGTGTCTCCTGTGAATTAATTTTTCACCTTGGATCGTGTATAGAACATTTCCCAGTCTGTTTATTATCGCACCTGGTTCCCAGTATGCCATATTATTCTTGAACATTCTGAAATAGACCCGTTCGCCTGGTTTGAAGGATCTTTTACGCACTATCGGTGTATGCCGGTTTTTATTTTATTTTATCAAAAACAGACCCTATTTTGCGGGCAAACATCACTTCAACTGTTCGGGGTGATTCTGTAGACTTGTAGGAACTGTTGTATGGCTCTTTCTGTTGGTACGTCCTCTGCTTTTTTCTATGCTCTCTTAGGTGTGTCCACAAACTTTTCGGCTTGCCCGTTAGATCGTGGATGGTATGGTGCTATTTTAATATGTTTGACTTGATAAGTCGCACAGAATTCTTGAAAATCGCTTGAGGTGAATTGGGTATCATTATCCGTTACAAGGCAATCTACAACGCCAAATCTTGCAAATAACTCGTGTAGGCAATTAATAGTGTTTTCCGTCGTAGGGTTTTTTGTATCTGAAAACTTCTGGCCACTTGCTAAAGCTATTTACCGTTATCAAGTAGTAATATCCATCTATGGGTCCTGCATAGTCTGCATGGATTCTAGACCAAGGTTTGTCCACCTTAGGCCATGGTTTTTGTATAATAGGTGGTGCCTTTGCTGCCGCAGAACAGCCTCTACATTTTTCTACCATTTGAGTAATGTCGTTATCCATATTAGGCCAGTACACGAAACTTCTCATTAAAGCTTTCATCCGATTTTTCCCTGGGTGTCCTAGATGAAAGTCCTTCAGAATTCGTCTTTGTAAAGATTTGGGTATGACCACTTTCTCATTATAAAGTAATATGTGATCACAAATTGAAAAACTGTCCGCTAGATTTCTTTCTTTTTCTTCTATTTTTCTCTTTGTACTTTGTATGAATTCATCCATTTCAGCTTCTCTTCTGATTTCTAACAAGGTCACTGGTAATTTCCTTACTGTATTGTTTAGAACTTTACTTATTTCGTCTTCGGCTCGCAAAGCTGCTATTACAGAGTCTTCCAGAGGTTCGCATTTCGCAGGTACCAATCTGGCTAATCCATCCGCATGACCAATTTTCTTTGACGCTAGGAACTCTAGTTTGAAATTATAATTCAATAATATAGTTTCCCATCTCAGAAGTCTGTTGGCTGTTTAAATTGGTAGTCCTTTTTTCGATCCGAATATAGTGAGAAGAGGTTTATGGTCAGTTTGAAGAGTAAACCCTCTTCCATATATGTATCTGTGGAACCGAGTTATGGCGAATATTATTCCTAACGTTTCTTTCTCAATTTGCGAATAATTCCTCTCTACTAGTAACAACGATCTAGATGTGTGAGCTATAGGTTTCCTTGTGCCATCCTGCATCTTGTGTAATATACAAGCTCCCACTCCGTGTGAGCTTGCGTCACTAGCAATGATAATTTCCAGTTTGGGATCAAAATGCGTCAGTGCTAGATCAAACGTTAATTTATTTATGATCTCCTTAAAAGCTTTCTGACAATCTTTCGTCCAGTTCCATTTGTTATCTTTTTTCAATAATTCATTGAGGGGAGCCCTCAATTTATGCATGTTTTCAATGAATTCACCATAATAGTTCGCTAGACCAAGAAAGCTTTGTAACTCTGCGACATTTTTCGGCTCGGGCATATTTTTTTTTATTGTAGATGCCCTATCTGGATCTGGTTTTCTGCCACTTTCATTGATTATATGGCCTAGATACTTGATTTCTTTTAGAAAAAATCGCATTTTTCTCCTTCACTTTAAAACCAAAATCCTGAATTCTTTTAAAAACTTCTTTAATGTGCGTTGCGTGTTCTTCTACATTATCGCTTTTGATTAAAATGTCGTCTAAGTAAGCAGTAGCAAAGTTCTCTCCCATGAGTATGGTATCCATAGTCTGTTGGAAGATTGACGGTGCTACTTTTATCCCAAATGCCAATCTGTTAAATTTGTAAAGTTCTTTGTGAATATTGATATATAACATTTTTGTACTTTCTTTTTTTACTGGAATCTGAAGATAAGCTTCACTTAAATCAATCTTAGAAAATACCTTACCACCGTTAAGCTTGGTAAATATTTCCTCCGGGCTTGGCAATGGGTAGTGATAATCCTTGATAGCCTTGTTTAACCCAGTCGAGAAATCTGCGGAAACACGGGTTTCTCCGGATTTTTTCTTTACGTAGACCACTGGTGCCGCCCATTCACTGAATTCGATTTGTGAAAGGATTCCAGTTTGTACCAATCTATCAAACTCCTTGTCAATTTTTTCTTTGGTTACGAAAGGCACGTTTCGCCTTTTCTTGAATACTGGCTGAACATTTTCCTTTAGTTCAATTTTAGCTGCAACCTTATTACATCGTCCCAAACCGTTCGAGAATACTTCAGGAAATTGACTGTGTAGTTTTTATTTTTATTTTTGTAGCTTCTGACGGCTCGCACTCTATTTTCTTACAAAATGAGCTAATGAGTAAATCTCATACGTCAAATTTTTGCATCCAGTCTGTGCCAACCAAATTTTCTGTGTCTTTCATTACAAATATCTTCAATTTTTTCGTTTTTCCATGGAATTTTACGTTTAGAATTACTTCTCCTTCAAATTTGATACGCTTCTCTGTAACAGAATTGGCTATTTTCTGTGTATGCATCATGATCGGTTTATTTAGCATCCTCCATGTTTGTAAATTAATTATAGTTAGATCCGATCCTGAGTCTGTACTTTTACCTTCTTATTTAAGATCTCGAGTTCCACATATTTTCTTGTGTTTAGTTTGTCTTCATAATCCATTCTAGTAGTTCTTACCCTACTAGTGTGATTTTTGTTTCTGCATTGACATGCCTTCTGTCCCATTTTTCCACAAGCTAAGCAGTTCTTGTATTTAATCGACAGTCTTTATTCCAGTGGAATCCACCACATCTGTAACATGCTGATGAGGGTGGCTGATATTTGCTTTGATCTCTGTCATTAATCGCCTTATACCTTGCAATTTTTTCTTTATCATAATTTTTTTCTTTTGCTTGGGGGGGGGTGAAAAACGTAACGTTTTGTTCAACTTACGTATGTGTGCTACTCCCGATATCCTTAGAGTCTTTTTTTATGCTCAAGCATTTTTGGCAGTCTTCTGACAATTTTTGTAGCGTTAATCCAGGCTCGTTTTGAAGCTTCGAGAGCATTCTTTTGCGCATTTCACTGTCCTTGGCTGAGACTAATCCCTGTACGAAAATAAGACACTTAAAATTTTCCGGAGTCAATTCTGCCAATTTAAAATTATCGCAATGTTTGTTCACAATTGCGGCGAACGTGGAGTAGTCCTCATTTTCGCTTTTTACGAGGTTGAGCCATTTCCACCTTTTGTGAAAAAGTGAAGTCTTTGTAACTGCCTCGTCAAACGTCAAATCGTTTGTCTTTTTCGGTAGAATATAGTCCACAAATTTTGTGTACTCCTCTGTTCCCAATTTCCTGAGTAATAAACGTAGCTTCTTAGCTTCTGTCCAATTTTGGCAATCAATGTTGAAAATGTCTTCATGACGTCTGTAATAGTCCCCGAAATTTTTACCATCTTCTAGAGAGTATTTAAATGTTTCTATTGTGTGCCGAACTGCATCTTGAGAAAAAGTCGCCTCTTTTTCGATATTCTTTTGTTGTGCGTTAACCATTACTTTTAATATTAATTCTTGGAGTTGCATTTGTCTTTTTTCACTTCTTATAAATTCAAGCATTGCTTTTTGAAAATCTTCCATTTTTTAGGGAGTAACGAAAATTTTCTTTCTATCTCTTATGCACGTTCTTTTATGTTCGTCGTTAATTTGTAGTTCTCAGTGTGAGTTCCTTCGAGTCTTGTCGCCAAGTTGTTGTGGTCGACATGACTGTCAAATTTCCGTCGCCAGTTATTGTGTTGGCGAGCGAAAACTTTTTTCCGTACGTCCGTACTTTTCGTCGTCAAGTTGTTGTGTTGACGAGAGAAAAATTTTTTTTCAACATTTTTTTTTTAAATCCTTGTCGCCAAGTTGTTGTGGATTCTGTGAATGGAATCCTGCACAAATAAATAAACAACGCCAGTAATTGAGATAGAAAAATAAGTGTATTAAACGTAAGAATACAGACTTGAAGTGAAGATTAGTAGTCCAGTAATGCGGGTTAGTAGAAAGTATATGTACAAGTCTCTGTAAGTGAAGCCGTGATTATCTCTCTATCTGGACTCTCGTATAACTCTCTGTGAACACCCTATGTACTGACTCCGTATCTCTCACCCTGACTCAACGTATCTCAACCCGTATCTCAATCCGCATGTATTCTCTCTGTCACTATAAGTATACTTTGGACGAGTCCATCTTGTGTAAAAGGGGTCTGCCCCACAACAGCTTTGTGTTTCATTTCTCTGACGTATCCTTTTTTCTTTCTTTTTTTCTTTATCGCTTCTTCTTTTACTTCTTTCTATTGTTCTTTTATTTTTCTGTCTGTTTCTTTTTTATAATTTTTCTTTCTTTTTCCCTCTTCGTTTTATCTTTCTTTTATCGCTTAGTCTTTTTTTTCTTATTTTCTTCCCTTCATTCTTTTTCTTTCTTTTATGCTTGAGATTTTTCATCTTCATCTTTCTTTTTTGTCAGCCCTTCGTGCTTTTCATTCATTGATATGGCCATGTTTTATTTATACCGTTCCTGACTTTCTTTAATTCCATCTTCGCTTTCTTTCTTTAAAAGTTCATCTTTTCTTTCTTTTATAATTCTTCCTCTTTTATTCGTTCTTCATTCATCCTTTCACCATTTCTTTCATTAAAAGTATCATCACGTGTATAGAGAGTCTCCCATTTTCCTTTTAATAAGCAAGACTGTATTTTCTTTCCTTTACGTGGGAATTTTAAAACGATCAGATTTCCGTTTATGTTAAACTTTATCGTTAATTCGAGTTTAGAAGCCATTGTAAAATCCGAACTTTTACGTTATTATTGGCAGTTAAAATCTTAGCAACATTAGATATGCAGATAATAGTGCTAATAGTAAAGACATAAAGGAAGCTATACGATCTTCTACGGAAGGTAGCAAAGGAAAGCAAGAAGATGACTAAACACATCTTGTAAGAAGACAGAATGTACGGTTATAAGTAAAAGGAACAGTCCAACATGCGAATTACAGATTGGAGATCCCAAAACTCAAGCAAATACAAAAACTGAAATATCTGGAAAGTGTTCTAACACATAACCAAACATGCCACACCGAAATCCGAAGGCGCATTGAGATAGCGAAAGTTGCCTTCTCAAAGCTAAGCAAAGTATTAAGAAACAGGAAAATCTCGTTAGAAACAAAGGTCTTCCTATATGGCAGTGGATGCTGGACAATCTCATCACACATAAAGAAGAGACTTGAGGCAACAGGAATATGGTTCTGCAGAAGAATGCTTTATGATGAAGGATGATTTCATTTACCTCTTTCTTTTTTATCTTTCATCCGAACAGTTTTCCATCTCTATCCATTTGTTATTCTCTTTCTTTTCAACGCTACTTTTTCTTCAAAACATCCGATTTTTTCATTTCATTTACCCCTTCTTTTTTTTTCTTTCTTTCACTCCTTGTTATATGTCGATTTTACCCCTTCGTTTTCTTTGTTTCTTCCTTCATTTTTGACCTTTTTTAAGTATCGTTCTTTCTTTTTCCATGGTTTTATTCATTCTTTTTCTTCTTTCTAATACTCCTCATTTTTTTAATTTGTAATTGTCTTTCTTTCCAATTCTATCCATTGTAATTCCCTTCCATTTTTTTATTCCACCGTTTATCTCGTCCTTTGCCGTTTCGTCTTTTTCTTCCTTTTTAAGCTTCGTTTTGGTGCATCTTAGATAAATTCGATTCATTCCTCTTTTAACGGTTCAGCTTGATTTACCTTTCATAACAACACCAGTTTCTTTCACATCAAATAACACCTTTTACAACATTTTTTGTCCTTCTATGTAATTTATTCTTATTCTTTCATTTAAAGCTTCATCTTTCTCTTCTTTCATAATTACATCTTTTTTTTCTTTTCTTTTACTGGTCTTTTACATTTATCCCTTGGTCGTTTCTTTCTTTTATCCCTTCGCGTTCTCCTGTCTCCTATCCCTTCTTCTTTTCTGTTATGGTCCAATATCCTCGCATCACTCTTATGGTCCAAGGTTAGGACCAAGGAAGAACAAACAAAAAATAATAATACTAACAATAAAAATTTTGTCGGCATTAAATGACCCATTGAGGTTGATATGCCGTAAAACCAAAACAAACCAAACTAAATCCTATTAAGAGAGTCTTGAAATTCTCATTTTTGAATATCCCAACAATATGTTTCTTGCATACTTAGCTATTGCTATTAAATGACTATAATGTTGTTTTTTTTTACCTATCCTAACCTATCTGTAAAAGATAAATCAATGACCGCTTCTGGGAAATGTGGGGTCACTCACATCATATCAGTAGAAATAGCCTCGTGTTCGCACGAAATAAAAACATACTTCACAGGAATAAAAACATACACAGAAATAACATTAAAACATGTTATACTGTAAATTAAAATCATACAGTTTTGATTTTTGTGTACTGGTACGTATGTACTTTAGTTACAAATGTTTTATAGTTATATGTGATAAAAGGGAGAAGTCACTTCGTATTATGACAAGCAATGTCCCGAAAAGAGGAGCTGGACGTCTTGACTTTCTAACGGTTTTTAGCGAAGAGAATGAATTCAGCGTCTTTTTGGCGCGAAGAACGTTTTCAGTAAGAAAATGTTTCTGTTGCATGCTGGGAGAACTTTTTATTTTCAATTAATTTATTTTAAACAACGTTTTAATGTTACTTGTTTTGTTTTATTTTATTTTATTTATGATATTCATTATTATTATTTATTTTTTTTAATTAATAATAATAATAATGCCCCTACACAAGAAACAGTGAACAAGCGGAGAGAAAACGTGTTCGAAATAGAAAAATGAATAAAACAAAGATTCGTTTTCTTGCCGGATTTATTTAATCTTCACAGCGAAACGTATACACAAATGGTATCCTAACGTAACCCTCTACCACCAGTTGCTCCTGAGCCTTGTCTCACTGTGTAAAAAAATTGACCAACCAGTCATAATCTTAACAACATGAGATATAAATATGACGAACTCAGAAGAAAAACTTTTTTTTTAATCTTCAGTAAGTTAGTAAAGGAAAGCAAGAAGAAAGGACTAATTATTAATAGTAAGTCGCAATGCAAGATTATCAGCAAAAGGGTTGTTTTTTGTTTGTTTTTATTTTGTTAAACATGCTCTGTCCATGTTATTCGATTATAGGACATTTGCGAACTGGACATTTGCGACCCGGACAATTGCGTACCAGACAATTGCATACCTGAACAATTGCGTCCCTAGACAAATATGTCCCTGAATAATTGCGTACCTCTGGTAATTTTTTGAAGTTACGATACTTTCTTTTCTTAAGAGTTGCTAATTGCAAAACAACTCTTAATTATCCTAAACAAGCAAAAAGGTAATTAACATAAATTAAAAAGGAAAAAATTAATTTAAAGAGATTTTTATATAGAAATTTGCGCACCAATACTTTTAATTACTCTAAACAAGCAGAAATGTATTTAACATAAATTAAAAAAAAAAAGAACAGAAACATTTCTTTTTTGAAGCAAGAGAAAATTAAGCTAGCAGTTTCAGTTCGCTCCAGCAGTGCGTATCACAAGCATCTGATAGATTCTGGATTTTATATATTATATTTTTATTTCGAATCCATGGAGAGTTCCGAAAATCAAACACTGGCGGGAAAATATTTGTGAACGAGGAAAATTACAGTTACCGCTATCATAAGAACGCCGATGAAACAAAAACATACTGGCGATGTGTAGTGCAATCTTGCAACACTGTTAATCTTTCATTGCATTTTAAACAAAAATAAACTTTTTTTTAATTCCTTTTATTCCCTTTTTTAAAATTTATGATTACTACTTATGATTTTTCAAAATTTATGCTAATTTCCTTTAAAAGCTTCAAAATTATCAGAGGTATGCAATTATCCAGGGATCCAGAAAATTGCGTCCCTAGACAAATGCGTCTAGGAACGCAATAGTCCAGGTATGCAATTGTCTAGTACGCAATTGTCCGGGTCGCAGATGTCCAGTTCGCAAATGTCCTATAACAGAATAACATGGACGGAGCATGTAAGTAACAAGGAAGTTTTAAGGAAAATGGAAACGAAAAGGACACTTGTACTTAGAACCACTAAGAAACAACTGAAATTTCTGAGACACATAATGACAAAAGAGGGCCTTTTTTATATTTATTAACACCCCCATGACTAATTTTATGAAAACTCTAGAAATTCGATCGAATCCACTTTAGTAATTACAATAGTTAAAAACACAAGGCTTTGAGGAATGCAAATAATGTTTTTTTTGTTTTTAATTGACCCCCACTACCTGAAAATCAGCTCTGAATTGTAACATACAAAACTCAATAAAACAAATATATTATTTAATTTCAAATGCTTTTATTTGCTTTTAGTTGTTTTATGAATATGAACAATGTTTTCTGAAAAAAAAAATTTTCGATGAAAAATGAATTTTTAATACAATTATCTGTTATCTTTTAATTATAATAGATTTTTACATTTAAGTTGTTAAAATATTATAAAATTAGTTAAAAGCCGCATCCACTTTCGTAAGTGTTCTTATGAGATCTTTTTTTTTTTGTAAATTGTATCGTTTTGACTAATCAGAAGACCCGTAGTAATTAAGAAATGTAATTTTGTGTCAGGCTCTAATTATTTAATTACGGAAGACCAACCAGAATACAATTAAGTTGCGTTTTTTTGAGTTAAGCATTGTTCTCCGCTGATAAGGTTTTTACTTTCGCGAAACACGTGTGGAGAAGTTTATTTGATTTTTCTATTTCAACTGATAAGGATACCTACAAGTATCAGTATCATCTTGTGAAATTTATATGATCTTATTTTTATATTAATCTCAGTTATGGAATTTTTTTCCATAAATGAAATATCAAAATTAATAATAAAATGAACGGAAATACAAATAACACAGTAAAATGTAGTAAATGTACATAAAATACTATAATTTTATGTACACTTCTGATAAAATTTCATAAGAAAGGTACCTATACATTAATTAGATACCTTTCTTATGAAATTTAATCTCACTCTTAACAGTCTTATTTTAATTTCTTTATAATATATTTTCCATAAAGCATCGTAAACGTAAAGGTGAAAGCTAAGTACAAAAAAAAATTAGAGCACTGAAAGTTTTCCTTAAAAATGACGAGGTAAATAATTTGTTCACTTAAATGTAAATAATTTCACTTTTCTCCTTCCGTAGAACAAATTATCCTCACGGAATCCGTCAATATGTCATTCATCACCTGTCAAGTGACACGAAAGTTTATGACCTGCCTTATTTTATTTTCAAGTTACATCTTTTCGGCGCAGAGGCTAAGTTAATCTTGGTTTAAAATATTTTAAATAAACATCATAATTTCTGATTTTCTTAAAATAAGTTTTGAAAAAATGATAATTGATATTTAAAAGAATTTCAAACTGAGATTTTTCATTTTTTTTATAAAATGGAAAAAAATGGTTGCCATCTGTCAATTTTGCTGACACAAAAAAAAAAAATTTTTCAACGAAAATTTCGGACATGTTAGGAACGATTAAAAAATGTTTAAAAAAATACCCCCAAAATACTTTGATCTTTCCTCTTAATGATAACATAAACATTTAGACGATAAAATGTTGTTTTCGTCAAGTTTGGCGTCTTTTTCATCATGCTATGCTTTTTTTGTAGCGATCACGTGGAGGTACCTTTGTATATATTCTGTAGACATTTTTCATTATTTTAATCTATCACGAAAACACTATATTACTTTATTTGGGGGAAATAAAATTTACCAGCGATCAACTCTCCCCATAGTGGTGCAAAAACTGCCCTTAGGTCATCGGTAGATTTCACTAAATCTTCTCTTTTTCGCCCACCTGGTTAAAATATGCTTCTGCTTTGAGCTTACAAGGGGCTCTGTTAATAGACGAAGTGGCTACTATTGTTAAGCACTCATCTGTTCTGTTTCGTCACGAAGAACATATTTTTCGCATCTCTACCAATTGTTATCTGGGCATTCTAGGCGTCATTCCTATTCTTGGGGAGATTGACTTAGACCCGGCTCCGTCGAAAATTAGCGGAATTTTCACAATACACGAACATCTATAAATAAAGGAAGTTTTATGGGGAAGAGCGCATAATCTGGTGTGAACAATACTTTGAACAGGTTCAGCCCGATCAACTCCTCACGATGACTTGCTAGCACAACAATCGACGGCCTCCAAATAGTTTCGTCGACCCATTTTTACTTGAATTGTGTTATGGTTAGTTTAATCGCGACCAAATTTCCTCCGGATATAAAGAAATGACAATTTATGTATGATCGCTGAAAAGTGGTTTCCTTGTTAATTATTTGAGGTGAGACCTTCATCGCCGAGTTAGCGTTCAATTTTCCAGAGTGAGAATTAACTGGCGTCACTCTTTCCTTGGGATAACGCGCCCGTTGCTTCGCATTCATACGGAGAGATTTAGGATAGGCGCCAGTAACGCTAATGCAATTGAAATTCATTTGATTCCGAAAACCAGAACGAAAAAAATACTTCCAATGTAAGGGAAATTAAATTAATCTTAACACATACGAATCTGCCTTAGGGTGATATTTTTCCGTATTTTCACAGGAGCTACATTTTACATAAACGAAATTTTTACGCGTGCGAAACAAATAGATTTATAAAACACGGGTAGATATCCTTCTGCGTCTCTACAGAAGGATGCTGAGAATAACATAGACAGAACATGGGAGAAATTAGGAAGTTTTATAGAAATTTGAAACAAAAAGGAATCTTATACTTAACATCAGGGAGAGACAGCTGAATTTTCTTGGGCACATAATGAGGAAAGAGAACTTTAAAAATTTGATACTTACAAGAAGGACATAGGCAAGCAACTCATAAACTACCAAGCAAGCTTCAGTAAATGGATGGTGGGGTAAGATAACAAAAATTATTAAGAGCTGTTAAGGACGGGGAGTTTTGTAAAGCCATGATCTCCTACCTCATGAAGGTACGCTACCCATAGAAGAAGAAACGGATAGATAGATAGATAGATAGATAAGATTGAGATAGATAGATAGATGGAGAGAGAGAGAGAGATAGAGAGATAGATAGAGATAGATAGATAGATAGATAGATAGATAGATAGATAGATAGATAATGATAAGATTGAGATAGATAGATAGATAGATAGATAGATAGATAGATAGATAGATAGATAGATAATGATAAGATTGAGATAGATAGATAGATAGATAGATAGATAGATAGATAGATAGATAGATAGATAGATAGATAGATAATGATTAGATAGATAGATAGAGAGAAAGAAAGAAAGAGGGGGAGAGATAATTCCGTGGCCTAATGATGAAAAATTGATTTCATACATCAAATATTTATCAATGAAATCACTTTCCCTATAATTAGATGTAAGTAGTGAGTATTAAGAATCAGAATGTCGACACTGGCTGTTGACCTCAGTGCCCACTTTAATATTTACATAGGCTCTCTCATTTATATATATATATATATATATATATATATATATATATATATATATATATATTCTATTTTAAAAATATGATTCCATCGCTACACAAGAATTACCATGGTTCAAAACAAAAATGAAACTTTTAAATTATATTTAAAATCCAGAGCTCCGTTCCATTCTCAAGCGATTTTTGGAATAACCTATTAAGAAATTTACTTCATTTACAAGCACAGATAATCTTAATACTTTAAATTGTTAAGGTTACGGAAAATCCAAACATTTTGATAAGGAGTGGTTGGGTTTTAATTTCCCTAGACAAGTATCAAATATAAGTTACTTTCAAAATCAGGTTAAGTTAAGGTGGGTTAGGGGTAACTGCTCACAAACAATGAGATCCGTTTTTCGCGGTTTTTCAATGATAAAAAAGTTTTTGGCTTTTTTGTTTGGCTGCTTAATTTATAATTTTATACAGAAAGATTTCTTAAAAAGGTCGTCTGAATTTGAGTAAGTCGTATTTTTAATATTTAAAATCTACTCCTACAAATTTAAAGTACTTTAATACTTCTAATAATTAATATGCTACACGTTATTTTTTACAAATAAATATATTAGAATTACATTCGTATTTAAATATTATTAATAAAAGAACAAGTATAAATGTGTATGTTTCACCTTTCATCTCTTTTTCAAAATTAATCATTATTTAAGGAAAATATTTGACAGTGTCTGCAAAAAATAGCTATTTCATTTCTTTGATTAAGTACATTTTTATTTTTCAGAAAATAATGTATATTTTTAATGTATGCACAAAGGACATGGGTCATTTAATGACCTACAAGCTGTAGCTCTTCTTATTAATTTCCATTTTAGTGTTTGTGTTTTATTGGTTCCTTTTAAGTGCCAGAAATATTTAGATAAGGACGTTAGATTTCTGTATTTATTATTTTAAAGGTCATCTGATGTTGGTTTCAACGTCTTTTGAACTCATGTTTTGTGCATCCAATGTAGATTTTAACTGTCTGGAACTTCAATAGATGAAATATTGCATTGATAAACCAATAATTCTGTACAACATTTATTATTGAGAGGACAGATTTGAAAGTCGCATAATTTTTCCTTAACTTCATTTCTTTTTATTTTAGTATCTAGATTTTTTTGATTTTGGTCTAAATGTTTACTCAAGATATTAATATTATTAATAATCATTTCTAAGTTTTCAGTACAATTGTAACTTAATTTAAGGGTATTTCTATTAAAAATTGTACTGAGACTACTGTCTCTAGGAAAATGTTTATCAATTAATGCAAGGAATTTCTGTGTTATATATTTTTTTACCATAATTCCCTACAATAATTGATAAACATTTACAGTACGAGGCAAAAAATGGACGCACCCATATAAATGGTGACGAACAACATATATATATATATATATATATATATATATATATATATATATATATATATATAATTGTTTATTTAAAAATTATAACATAAATATGTTATAAAATCACTACAAAAATACCCATTTTATTTCAACACCTCCGGTGTCTAATCAAGTGATGATGTTGAATGTAAATACAAATATATATATATATATATATATATATATATATATATATATATATATATATATATATATATATATATATATATATATATATTACATTTGTATTTACATTTATTCACATGCCTAAGCATTGTTCTGACTTCGAGAAAGGCCAAGTGGCCGTTTTTTTATGAATCTTGGACTGTCGAATAGATCGATAGCTGATAAGATTAATCGATGTGAGTCATGTGTCCGCATGTTAATCAAAAAGAGAAATCAAACTGGAACATATAACAGACGTAGCGGATCAGATAGAAACTTGGTTCGTCAATGCAAAAAGAGATCGATTCGCAACAGCACAAGATGTTTCCAAAGAGGCTAGTTTGGCGATTTCTTCAAGAATAGTGAGACGCAGGCTTAAAGCAAAAAGCATTGTTTCCAAATACGTAAAAAGAAACCTTTCCTATTTGAAAAAAAATCGGCGGGCACGGTTGGCTTGATGCAAAGCTCATTTACACGGGACTAAATCTGATTGTGAACATGCCACGTGGAGTAACGAGAACCCCTTTACTCTTAGATATGAAGGACGAATACGTGTTTGGTGTACGTCAGGCGAAACGAATACTCCAGTGACTACCAAGGGCACTGCTAAACACGACAAAAAAAATCAACGTTTGGCGTTCATTCTTAGTAGCAGGAGTTGGTAATTTGTACAAAATCAAGGGAACAATGGGCCAGCATCAATACCACAACATTCTTGTTAATCAAATGTGGCTTTCTGTTAAAAAAACAACTTTTTGCACAAGATCGACGCTTCACGTTGCAACACGATATCGATCCTAAGCATAATGCCTTAAAGAATAAACGTTATCTAGAGAGGAAGCACGACGAGTGTAAATTAAAACGCTTCTAGTGACCTAATCAGAGTCCTGACCTCAACCCAATTGAGAACCTTTGGGCGATAATGGACAAGCGTGCCCGTAATAGAAAAATTAATAAATGGACGTTGACTTACTAAAGAATTTCGTCTATAGAATTAAGGACGTTATTAAAGCAAAACGTTAACCAACAAAATACTAAATCATTTTTTTACTTGTATAATGTACATATGTACACCTGTATTAATAAACGAATTCTATTACTCACTTGTCTTGGTAAAAATACAAAAATCGACTTTCTGGGGCTGCATCCATATATACCGGGTGTAACAGCAAAATTATCCAAATCGTGTAACAGCAAAATTGTCCAACAGTTAGATTAAGCTTCGAATCGTTGTATCTTAGAAATGATTAAATATATCTTAGTGGAATTCTCCGAGATTTTCATAACACTATTGAACTGTTCTTTGGACTATAAAAATGACTTTAGATCTAAGTTGAAATGCTGATCCCTCTTCCTGTTTAACCACCTGATCCAGTTTTCTTCTCCACTGTTCCCTCTTTTTAAAACTTATTCACCATTTTCTTGATGGTTCTTGAATAGACTTTGAAGATGGAAGCCAGAGTATGAATGTTGGTACCATTACTGAAGGCCTGAATGATCATTTTCTTCTTAACATTGCTGTGTTTGAGAGACATAGTGGGGCTGACGCAAAACGATTTTAGTCTATTCTCTTTCTAGCTGAATAACTCAAAGGGATCTTCAATGAATCTTACGGCAAATGATATCAAGATGGCTAAACATCTTATCTGAAAACCTGGAAAAAGAAACTCAGTTAGTTTCGTGCTTTTTTAGATATTAAACATTTGTGGGATCGAAAATTATCCCACGCTGTTACACGATTTGGACAATTTAGCTGTTACAACCTGTATGTATACATATATATATATATATATATATATATATATATATATGTGTGTGTGTGTGTGTGTGTGTGTGTGTGTGTGTGTGTGTTATAAAAATTATTATGGGTAGTGAGGTCTATTGTATTATTCTGGCGGTTACCACCTACCAAATAACCGCCAGGATAATACAATAGACCTTACTACCCATAATGCACCAAAACAGACTCTCACCACTCAGTGTAAACTTTCATATATAGCGACTCGGACTGAGTGCAAATAACCTTGCGCAAGGCATGAATCCTCTTCTTCTCCTCCAGCTATGGGAAAATAACAGGACAGGATGGCAACTGGTCTACTGCAGAAAGAAGTGACAACCTACTGCGGGAAAAAATTTGCCTCGTCAGTCATGTACCGAAAGATACATGATCGCCTAAGCGTGTATCACTCATGGCACATAATTGATAATGCAGGTATAATCATTCTTGTAAATTGGCCAATGTTCAAGAAACAAAATTGACAAAGATTGCAATAAATAATAACAATAGAAAGAGTAAACAACAGGGCAAAAAATAATATTAAGCAAACAATGTATGCAAGGCAAAACAACACTAATAAGGCAAAGCAACAGCATTAAGGCAAAACAACAGTAATAAGGCAAAGTAACAGCAATAAGGCAAAACAACAGTAATAAAGCAAGGTAACAGCAATATGGCAAAACAACAGTAATAAAGCAAAGTAACAGCAATAAGGCAAAACAACACTAATAAGGCAAAGCAACAGCAATAAGGCAAAACAACACTAATAAGGCAAAACAACACTAATAAGGCAAAACAATAGCAATACGGCAATGCAACACAAATAAGGCAAAAATGTTCACAAACTAAGAATGGTGTTAACACACAAAAGGGGATACAAACAAGCGATCGCAGCGTTCTTGCTTCAAGGCGAGAAAGAACAGAACTGAGACCGAAAAGTGACCTATTTTATTGCTTAGGGAAAAAAGCATACATCCGTGTGAAGGGGGCGATTTTTGCAGTCATTGCAGTAAGCATTGGGACCATCATATCTATCTATTTTATACGCTCTATTAATCTTTTTAATTAGTTAAAATTATATTAACAGAACAATTTCCTGGTCGAAATTACACGCTTTTGTGCTTTTTCTTGAGAAGCAAGAGATTCTCCAACCTTCGTGAGTGAAATACAAGCACTTTTGAAAATTAAAACCAATATCAGGAATTCTGAGAGAAAAAGAAAGCTTTGAAATTATTTCAGGCAAGAGAGTAACGAAATGTTCGATTAGATTTGAATAAAAATGACGTCTGATTAGTTCAAAGAATCAGTAAAAATTGTCATCAATTCCACTGCTTGCCAAATGCCCTATAGCTATGGAGAGAGATGAATAGAAATTATTTAGTTCTTTTTATCCTGCGTCCTGGCGTTTAGAAGAATGAAGCGACACAAAAAAGAATCTAATTTAAAAAGAAGAAAAGAATTTTTTTAAATGGCGGGAAATAAGAGCCGGAAGGAAAATGCGTTACGCCAAAAAGATATTTCAGGCTTCTTAATTGTTTTTTAATCGTTTTGATTGTGATCTTTATTCTCATGAATTAAATCAAGGGAGATAACTCAAAACACAGCAAATAGAAAGCATGTAGGATAATTTTCCATTAAACTTAATTTTCTAGTTATCTCCCGTGCACAGGCGATGCCACGTCGCAGTATCTTTTTTATGACAATGGCGTACTGTTCGAATAAATAATAAAAAGGAAAATACGATATCCGCTGAATGTAGAAAATCCTAAAGAAAAATGGGAATAGGATGATATCGATGTATGAACGTACGAATGTTAATATCGTAGCCATCCGTTGATCTCGCGAGATAACGGTAGCTCCCTGTTTGGCCAAAATTCTTTAGGTGTGCAGGGTACATGGTGAAAGGTATAGGACGTATATGGAGCCATGGGCTGTCCAAAGCACATGATACAAACTCTCGGTCGTCGACAAGATCCAAACGAATAAAGGGCATTAAAATTTGCGACCGGTTTGTCTGTAGGAGTTTCCGGGAGTTTGTCAGTGTTGATAGCCAACCGCCTGTCGAGCTCCACTCCGGATTTTCTGTCTGGATTTACTTCCATAGCCTTTTCCTCTTGGGGATATTATCGCGAGATAGCGGAGGTTTGATGTCATCGTTCTCCTTCCCCTAGAATGACAGCCTTACTAATCTGACGAGATTCAGCTACCTGAAACAGCTGGCTATGAGGTACCAGTGGTCTGCTTTCACCCCTTCCCCACCTTCGAACTCAACTGTCAGTGACTTTTCGAGATGCATGCTATAGGAGCATTTTGCAGACAGTGGGAGATTCTCCACACTACCACGCCCTGTAGGGATTTTCCTCGGTCGTATGAGTGTTTGTGCTCGGCAGTGTGAGTGGAATGAACAAAAAACCCAAAGCATGAAAATAACTGTTCAATAGCTTTTATTTCTGGTTGAAAAAGAAGTGTAAAATAGTAGGATTTTGCGGGGGGGGGGGGGATTTTCCAAGTTAATAAAGTACTTGAGTATAGTAGTTGTTTTTGTTGAGAGAAATTTCTCCACTAGTTCCCACGGAAGGAACGAAAAATCAGAATGTGAAACTGCTAGAACAGGCATTATCTTTTCCGGCAACGGTTGTGTGTAGTTTTCCTTAGGTGAATGTTTTGAAGGGAGATTTATGCGCCAGTTTCCACGTTGCAAGGAACGAGAAATCTAATGTTATGCTGCCAAGACAGACCTTTTCTTCTGCAGCGAGTATTGCGTGTAGCCCTTCG
Source organism: Acanthosepion esculentum (assembly GCA_964036315.1). Lineage (NCBI taxonomy): Eukaryota > Metazoa > Mollusca > Cephalopoda > Sepiida > Sepiidae > Acanthosepion > Acanthosepion esculentum. The sequence continues at coordinate 95,809,573 of OZ038505.1, forward strand.
AAGGGAGAGAGACCACTGAAAGTGAGAAATGAAATAGTATGATATTTACCTCGTCTCCCCACTGAGACGTGATGTGGCACAAGGTCGGGTTTACTGCGGGGAACCCGAGAGTGCACACCAAGGCCAAGGACAAAAAAGAAATGCAAAAGAGGCCGATTAGGGCAGGGTCAAGGTTTTTATAACCTCAGGGACTTCCGGTTGTACCTTGCTGATTATTTCTGTTGCTGCTGCTGAATCGAGCAAAGTAAGGAAGCCCTCACTCCCCACAACAGTCAACAAGTGATACAGTTTTTATATTCAAGCTATGAGAAATTTTAGAACACACACACACACACACACACACACACATATATATATATATATATATATATATATATATATATATATATATATATATATATATATATATATATATATATATGTAGATGTAACAGAGTCTATCTTCTTCAATTACTTTAAAGTACTTTCATTAAAATGCATTTTGAATTAATGCAGTTATTCATATAACAGAAGTAGGCTGTATTTATTCAATCAAAGTTAGCCGGGAACATGAAGGGGTAAAACAGGCAACATGATGACCCACTTCAGACTACAATTATTTTGGATCTTTTGAAATTCAATTTGTCAGTTTGCTACCAGGAATGTAAAAGAAGATACATTTATAAAGCAATTGTTAAGTTTGATGAACATTGATTAAAAGATCAACGAAAAATAAGAAAGAAACCAGTAAAATTCGCTATTTAAGCGGATTTTCACTATATGGACGAACTCAATTATCAAGTTAAATGACTGTTAAACAATCAACTTACTGCTGGCTACAATTGAGCGAAGTTTGTATTAGATTGCTTGAAAATTGCGGGAGTTTTTGTATCGTTGGGCTCGTCATGTAAGTAATCTACATACCGAGTTTGAACGAAATCGGAGGCAAAATGTTGAATTTATCGATTTTTGATTGACTTTATCGATTACTGATTTTTTTTAAATTATCGATTTTTATGCTAAGAACCTATCTCTTAATTTGTACAATGTATGTACCAAGTTTGGTCAAAATCGGTTGGATGGTCTCGAGTGAAAAGGTATCACACAGTCTGCTTTATATATATATATATATATATATATATATATATATATATATATATATTAATTGTTGTAATTTGTGTGTGTGTGTGTGCGTGTGTGTGTGTGTGTGTGTGTGTGTGTGTGTGTGTGTGTGTGTGTGTGTGTGTGACATAAATTCAGACAGGGTTTACCAAGAAAAGAAAAAAGAATGGAGTAGATAAATTCCCTTTCCTGAACCAAGAAGAAAAAACAAAATTACCACAGCCCGTGCATAGTTGTTCTGGTAATGAAATTATCGCCAAACTCGGGTTACAGGATACAAGACTAATATAATGATAGCGGTCGAAGAGAACCCAAACGCCATTGGCTGGGGTAACGTGACCAAACGTATAAAAATACGGTGCCACCTAATGGTCAAATGCCTTTTCTTACGCTCATGCAAAACTACGTACTAACCATCTACCTTGAGTGGCTCTTAGGCCTTGTATTGGGTGAACATTAGTAAAAAGCCTAACCTTTAGAATTAGAACCTGCCATAACATGCCACGTATACAATTGTGAATCATCCCCATTCAAGTTGTATTTCATTAGTTAAAAGGAAGTTCCACTCGGATAGCTTCTCCCCAAGAATTGATACTTTAAAGAACAGACTCCCGGCTGGGTGCTTTCTTCAGCAATACAATCTTGACCTCTTCAACTCTAGGGTTAACCATTAACCTCCTCATGAACTTCACTTCTTGCCATTTATTTACGCTATTTACATCGTAAGATATAAAATATCACGAAGAAACATCAAGCCCATGTTTCTCGTTGGTAACTCTCCTTTACGGTTCTAGGACAATTGCGTCCCGGGAAAAATGTGTCCCTTGATAATTGCGTACCTCTGATAATTTTTTGAAGCTTTTAAAGGTAATTACCATGAATTTTGAAAAAAAAACATAGGTAGTAATCATAATTTTTTTTAAAAAAGGAATAAAATTTTAAAAAGTTTATTTTTGTTTAAAATTTAATGGCAGATTAAGTGTTGCAAGATCACTCTACACATCGCCAATATGTTTTTGTTTCATCGACCTTTTTCTTGATAGCTGTAATTTTCCACGTTCACAAATATTTTTCTGCCTGTGTTTGATTTTCGGAACTTAGCCATGGATTCCAAATAAAAATATAATATATAAAATCCAGAATCTATCAGATTCTTGTGATGCGCACTGCTGGAGTGAACTGAAACTGCTAGTTTAATTTTCTCTTGCTTTAAAAAAGATTTTTTCTCTCCTTTTTTATTTATGGTAACTACCTTTCTGCTTGTTTAGAGTAACTAAAGGTATTGGTGTGTACATTTCTATATTAAAAAACTCTTTAATTTTTTTTTCCTTCAAAATTTATGTTAATTACCTTTTTGTTTGTTTAAGATAATTAAAGTTGGTTTGCAATTAGTACGCAACCGTCCTTTACCTATTAAAATCCACCGTAAAACCTGGCATTAATTAAAAAATCGGTACTAGTTTCTAAGAGAACCCTGTATTAAATATGCAATGGTATAAGTTTTGTGGTATTCGCAGTGGCATATAGTGTCACGGCCTTCTCCACACTAGTCGTTGCAAATGCAGTTACTGTGGCAAATAGTAGTGTCTAAGTATGTAGTGTTTGCTTATCAAACCTGTTTTTCAACTTTACTTCAGAAAGAAGAAAATATAAACACTTAGCCCCAATGTTCTGACCAATCAGATTTAGTCCTACCGACAACGAGGAAGCACGCTAAATATAAGAACGACACGCTCCGAAATTCCACTTCTACGCGATCTTCCTTCTTTACTCTCAAGAGTATTGATTGATTTATTCATTTTCTACAGCTTATCAAACGCTTGCAGGTTATTTAAAGCCAGAAAATATTTTTTATATTGTAAGAATTTTTTGGAGATGATAAAGTTTTAATGATACACGTCTTACTAATTAACCCATAGCTGGGGGAGAAGAGGTGGATTCATACCTTTCCCAAAGGTATTTGCACGTAAGTGAATATAGCGAACGGAACTGGAATTGGAACTCGGCTCTCCGATTAACAATTTCGAGCCATTATCAATTACACCACACGCTCATCCTAGCTTACAGCACCTAGTATTCCCAAGCGGTCACCCATCTACGTACTGACCAGGATCGACGCTACTTAACTTTGGAACCGGTGTTTCAACGTGATGCGGCCGTAAACCGTCAAGATTTTTAAAATCAAGGTAATGTCGTTAGAAATACAGAAATGAATGATAAACTTCTATTTAATATCAATTCTGCTACAAAGCAGTGGATTCTGAAGCGTTTCCTTTCAGATTAAGAGGAAACTTGAGACAAGAGAAATGTGTTTCTTAGAATACTGAAAGTGGCAACTGAAATTTCTGGGACGCATAATGAGAAAAAGGGCAAGAAGAAGATATCTTTAAAAAGCTAAGCAATACATGAAACGACAGGAAAAAGGACAAAGAAACAGAGAAAATAGTGCTGAACTGCTATGTAATATCAATCCACCAATATGATAGTGAATGCTGGACAATTTCTTCTCAGATAAAAAGGAGACTTGAGACAATAGAGATGTGGTTCTCGGGATAATGAGAAATCTATGGACGGAGCATATTAGCAAGGGAGAAGGAAAATGGAAACAAAAAGGACAATCGAGAGAATTCTCCACCGAGGGGAGAAGATGTGGATGCATCCCAAAGTTATTTGTGCGTAAGTAAATATAAGGAACCCAACTGGAACCGGAACTTGGCTCACCAATTAACAATTCTGAGCACTTATCTATTCCACCACCTGCAAATCCAAGCTGACAGTACCTGGTATCCCCAGGTCTCCCATCTCGGTACTTACCAATTACTACGTTGCTTAACTTTGGTGATTGTACGGGAACAGTTGTTTCAACGTGATGTGGCCGTAAGTAACTCTAACCCTTCCCAACTAGAAAGACTGGTGCAACACAATCTTCCTGTTTTTATTTTTCCTTCTTATCTGGTTTAAGCCAGTAAACTGATATAATTAATTACTGAATTTTGCGATGAGGAGTTATTTTTATTATTTACAAATTCACAAACCAATGCCCTAATCCACTATTTGTAACATAATAATTGTAAGTTCAACCCCTGGGCCGTGCAGTGTCTACACGGACTCTATGGAAGCAGGGCGAACAAAAACCGCGCAGTACTAAGAATAAGAACTAGACGAGATATCCCTAGACATGGGCAGTGGAACGAGAACAGTCCACCCCTATATATTTAATAAAAGGTTCACTTTGGAATGCTCTGTAGGGTACCCTGATCGACATAGACCTGACGAAGGCTGAAGGGCATAACAGCCGAAACATTTTAGTAGCAACAACAATGATGAGGACAATAGTGCGCATGCGAATACTGAAAATAATGATACAATTTAGTTTAGACAGTATGCATAATATAACACTAAGTCGAAACTAATGTTTATATATTCTCTATCATGAGACCAGATCTATGATTGTCCTTACAGATTCTTTAACTTGGCATTAATTACCTTATCAGTGCTCCTAATCACGTTCCTACCCCAAAATTTTGGCAACACAAAAACTAACCAATCTAAATGTCTACTAAATGCATACGAGGAACGCTGAAAAGATTTAGACCCAACCAAGTTCTTTTAAAAGACATCATATCTTTTTCATTTGGTTAGATTCTAGGTAGTTAGTTGTGCTGAAAACTTTTCAGCGCTTCCTTGTATACCCAGTGTAACAGCAAAATTGTCCAAATCGTGTATCAGCATAATTGTCCATCCCACAAAATGCTTAATATCTAAAAAAAAAAAAAAAAAAAAAACACTAAACTAATTGAGTTTCTTTTTTTCAGATAAAACGTTTAGCCATCTTGAGACCAATTGCTGTAAGAATCACTGTAAAAAACCCTTTGAGTTATTCAGCTAGAAAGAGAACAGATTAAAGACGTTTTGTGTCAGCCTCACTGTCTTCTCAACTGATCAATGTTGAGAGGAAAAAGATCATTCAGACCTTCAGTAATGGTGCCAACATTCATACTCTGGCTTCCATCTTCAAATCTATTCAAGAACCATCAAGAGATCGGTGAATAAGTTTTAAAAAGAGGGAACAGTAGAGAGGAAAACTGGACCAGGAGGTCACAGCAGGAAGAGGGATCATCATTTCAACTTAGAGCTAAAGAGATCAATTAAAAAAGATCCAACTCAATCCATAAGATGTTTGGCACGTGGGAGAGGGGTTTTAGCTAACACAGTCCAAAGAGCAGTGAAAAATAGACTTCAAAATGAAATCGTGCCTGAAATCTGTGAGGCAAGTTATTACTCCAAGACAGAAAGTTAGAAGGTTAGAGAGGGTTAAGATCACCTTGAATAAGTTGGAAAATAATCCTGAAATACACACACACACACACACACACACACACACACACACACATATATATATATATATATATATATATATATATATATATATATATATATGAACTTAATTTCAATCCTACATGAGCTTCCGATCCATAGCTAAGATTAATTAATAATGAACATTCCATTTTCGTTTATGATCGATTTCATCACGATTCTTCTGTTAAACTTGGAGAGTAATTATACATTCTTATTGCTCAAAGTAGAGTTCAATAGTGTTATCAAAACCTCGAAGAATTCCAGTAATATATATTTAATCATTTCTAAGATACAACAATTCAAGCTTAATCTAACAATTGGACAATTTTGCAGTTACACGATTTGGACAGTTTTGCTGATACACTCGGTATGAGTGCAACAAGAAGTACACGAGAAGGATATTAATTTGATCCTTGTTTTTGCACGTAGTTAATTGAAACTCATATCCCGTCTGTGCAGTTATGTGCAGCGGCTCGGAATGAAAAATCGGAGAGCTGGATTCAAATTCCAATCGTGTTCGTCGTACTCACTTATGCAGAAATACACTTAAGAAAGGTATGAACCATTTCTTCTCTCGTATGGGTTGAATACCTGGACAGAATGAGATCTCTAGCCTTGGTTGGCTAGAAAGAAATGGCAATCTGCTGCGAAAAAATATTCTGCCTTTTCAGTTATGGATCGAAAGAGACATGATCTCCCAAGCATGTATCACTTAAGTAGCTGCTGTAACCTAGAAAGGTTTACTGAATGAGGAATAACCAAAACGGAGATTGGAAATGGAATGGCAATCTTTGTAACATCAACAAAATACAATGCTCGCCAGCGACGTGAAGTAGGTAAACCACTGCTTGTGGTGGACTACTTAGCATATTATGATATTTACCTGCCTCTCCACGAGGTAAGATGCGACACAAGGCCAAATTTAATATGGGGAAATCCGTGGGCTCGGGCAAAAATTGCCCGTAGACCCCGCATGCGCGGATCGGGTATCTGTCTACCCCCGAGACTTTGTTTTTCGGCATAACCTCGTCCGGTTTCCTCTCAGTCCAAAGGCAGAGAATTCGACACGCGAAGAGCTTCCCACACTGCCAGCTTAGGCAGCATATTGATATTTATTGTATAAAAAATACAATTATGGCACAAGGTCGAAAAGGAGGAAGGTGGTGAGGTTGGTCTTCTCTGGCTATCTTATACCTAGCTAATCCGATTCAGGGCCCATTCACTCATTACAATTCGTAGATTGACCACAAGAACTCATCCGTCACCAATCATCCCCCATATACCATAATACCGCATACTCTTGGGCGATGGGGATACCTAGAAAACGCACCCCGTGATATAAATATTTGATGATCATAAAAATATTATATATAGAAATTTAATGATTTACAATGAAATTGGACGGGATGAACCGAAAAAGAAACTAAATATCAAAACAGACCAAATAAAGATAACTGATGTTAGTATGACCCGTCCAACCCTCAAAAAAGAGAGGTCGCTGCAGCTTAGAGAACATATTACCCCCAGTTACAATAGTGTCCAACGGATTGGGACATACTCATTAGTGTTCATAGGTATGGCGTATAACAGTAGCTGATCCGGAAACCTATTTCAAATTCTTAACTGCAAGTTACCTTATCTCTTTTTGTTTTTACAAAATTTCGCTTCCACTTCAAATCACTCCTCAAAAAAAATCATCCTGGATGTGTTGTACTATTCATCGGTAAAAAATAAATTCAACTCGTCCCAGAATTCAAAATTCAAAATATTAAATCCTATTTCCATCGGTGCCAGAAAGATTTGATCCGTAAAATCTTCCGAGAAATATAATGTTCCGACAGACATAGATGAACCTCCTCTAGTGAAAAGAATGTTGACAAATATGTAAAGACTCTTCTGTTGTGGTAGAGAAAGGATGAAAACATCAACTGCAAGAAGACAGAATGCATAGTTGTTAGCAAAAGAGATGAACCCAAAGTGCGAACTGCAAAACGGGGATGTCAAAATCAAACAAATACAAAATTTTAACTATCTAGGAATTGTTTTAATAGAGGACGGAAGGAGTGACACTGAAATCCGAAGGCGAATTGGGATAGCCTTCCAGAAGCTAAGCAGAGTACTAAGAAATAGAAAATATTCGCTAGAAACAAGGAAAAGAGTACTAAACTGCTACGTAATATCTGTCTTCCTGTATGACAATGAGTGCTGTACAATTTGGTCAAAAAGAAGAGGAGACTTGAAGCAGCGGAATTGTGGTTATACAGAAGGATGATGAGGATACCATGGACCTAACATGTGAGCAACGACGAAGTTTTAGAGAAAATGGAAACAAAAAGGAAACTTATATTTAACAACAGGAAGATACAGTTGAGGTTTCTAGGACATAATTTGGAAAAGTGGGCTTGGAAAATATGATACCCACAAGATAAACTGAAAGCAAAGTAACAGGGGAATATAATGCATAATATAGTGCTTTTGAATGAATGGATGGCGGAACAGAGTTTAGGAGAAAAAGCAGAAAGACAATATTTATTAAGAGCTACAAAGGAGAGGAAATACCAGGCCACAGCAGTGGTGAAACAAAATTGGTGAGTTGAGTTAAAGAGAAATAACTGAGACACCCGGAAGAGGCGTGGCACGTAGAACTAGAACAATCTACCCTGGTGGACGAAATAAAGGGTTCGACTCGAATTTACAATCCCCTGAAGAAGGCCGGAGCGTACAACGGCCGAAACGTTGTGAATAAGGCAATGAAGATGAGGATAACAATTCGAATAATGTAAATAATGTAAGTAGTCATAATACCTCATCTCAGAGATATAGACAGATAAAGGAGAGGAAGTTGTGGAAAACCATGAAGCTGTTGTTATCTTAAGGGGTAGAGACTGGGTGTGGGTAATTATTTTTATTCTAATATCGACCAGTGACAATAGTTTAAGCAAATTAATATTCCAGGAAATTGCTAAATTAACCAAATTTTATTCTTCAACTAGATGAATGGGATCGATTTTCTTTTTTTCACTAATTCACATTATTTACATTATTCGGACTATACATTATTTGCATTATTTGTACTTGGCACAGTGGATAAAGGCGTTAGTTAGATCCTGTGACAGGACACAAACAGTGTGAGTTCAATATCCGATTAATTCAGTGGAGAACTTAGAGAGTGGAATTAATAGGAGATAACTGATATACATTAAACATGGCACGTGGAACTGGAACAGTCTACCCCAGTGAGCGAAATAAAGACTTCAGTTCGACATTCTAACCACCTTAAGAAGGCCGGAGCGTACAACGGCCGAAACGTTGTAATAAATATGGTGACTAAGAGGACAATAATCCGAATAATGTAAATAATGTACATAATACCTCATCACAGAAATATAGACCGATCACTTTTTTATTGTTTATACTTTTTTTTTTACTTGACGTTTTCTCATTTTTTTTCCACTCTTATAAATAATTTAAAATAAATATTTTTTTTTAAATTAAAAATAATTATTATTGCAGTATGGCTGCACAAGTGGAAAGAAAAGAAAGGAGGGAGAATTTTTTTTTTTTTAATTTTATTTTTATCAAGCTGCCGAGGAAACTGAACTGTTTGTTTCATGTTTTAGGATTCAATCAATTGAAACTGGAAAGCGGCAAATATTAATTGGAATTCGAAACTTTACATCTGACCGATTTTGATTTTTTTAAATAGGAAGGGAAATTCTCTTTCACAGCCTTTGATTGGTTGGCTGTAAAAACACATACTGATCTTGTTGAGAATCCAACGAAAACCACGATTTTGAAAGCTTACGAAGTTTAACTTCTAACTGCGCAAATTCAAATGGAGAACACTGAGGCGAGGAGGACTGCCTTCTTTAAAATCACTAATCGACGTCATCATCTTGATTTAACTAGACTTTAATAAGACTGATAGCAATAATGGCTCATTCGTAACTATCTAAGCCAACAAGGAAGCCTTTACAACTTTTATTATTACTGTTCATTCTTCCACGCAGTTTTCCGCTTTCTTGCATTATGGGGGTTCTCTCTCAAGTCGTACGAGTTCAAACAGATAATACACCTTCTGCTTAATATTTGCAGAGCTAAGCAACGCAGACTTCTGAAGCGATGAGATACTAGGCTTCATTCCGATTTTCTTAGTGTAGGTCTTTAGGTTCCGCGGTAGAGACCTCAATGTCCTAATGGTAACTAGGTCAGAAGAGGCCTGAACTTCCCACGTTCTGGTAATCACAATCCAGAGGTCAGGCTACTTTTTAAATTTTCCAAGAATTTTGGCCTTGATATTAGGGTCACCAGGAACAGCCACATCGATGACAGGGCATTTTCTTGTTTCTTTGTTGGTATGATTTTGCTTAATTTTATTTTAATATGTTTCTATAATAAAATTTTCCTATTATGACGGCCAATGCTGATAATAATTTCCTGTTGTGTTCGTCCATAATATGTTTCAATTATGTCTGCCAATAATAATGTCCTATAATGTTCGATAATAATGTCTATTAAATCCGCAGATAATAATTTCCTATTATGATCGCCCATAATATATTCCTGTTATGTCTACTAAGGAGATGTTACTATTAAGTCTGCCAATAATAATGTCATGTTATGTGCCAGTAATAATTTCCTATTATATCCGCCAATAATATGTTCTTATTAACTCTGCCGATAATAATTTCCTATGTTCGCCCATAAATTGTTCTTATTATGTCAGAGAATAATAATTTCCTATTATGATCACCAATAATATTTTCATATTATATAATAAATTCACATTAAAGTAGATCGTATGTCTTTATTATGATCGCCAATGATAATGACCTATTATGTTTGGCAATATCATGTTCCATTTGTTAGTCAATAATAATGTCCTTTTATGCTCGCGAAAAACGGATTCCTATTATGTCCGCCAATAATAATGCCCTATTATGTTCGCCCAAAATATTTTCCACCAATAATCATTACTGGAAGAAAACATTATTGTCGGACATAATATGTTCCTATTAAGCCTGCCGATAATAATTTACAACCGTGATCTCCAGTAATAATATCGTATTATGTCCGCCAAAAATTGTTTCCTATTATTTTTACTAATAATATTACGTCCGCCAATAATAATGTTATATTATGTTCGGCAATAATATGTCCCTATTATGTCTGGCAATATTAATGTCATATTATAATCGCCAATAACATTGCCCTAATATGTTAGCGAATAATATTTACTTCCGTAATGACCTCAAATAATACGTTCCTATTAAGTCAACCGTTAATAATTTCCTATAATTTTGCACGCATCATATCTTGCTATTCCTATTTTGATCTCTGATTATAATGTCCTATTAATTTTGCCAAAAATAATTTCCTACTATATCTGACTATGATAATTTCCTGTTACTTCTTCACTAATATGTTCCTATTATACCTGCAAATACATTTCTGCCAATAATAATTTCCTATCATGTTTGACCATTAATATGTTCCTACTATGAACTCCAATAATAATCGCCTAGTATGTTCCCCAAAAAATATTTCCTATTTGTCCGCCATAATATGTTTCTATTACGACCACCAAACATAATGTCCTATTATATCTGGCAATAATATTTTAATATTATTACCAAAATAATTACGTTTTATTATGTCTGTCAATAATAATATTCTATTATGACAACCAATAACGTTTTTATTATATCTGCCAATAATAACTTCCTATTATATCTGCCTATGATAATTTCCTATTATTTTTCACAAATATTTCTCTACTGTATTTTCCCATATGTTCCTAGTATATTTGCCAATAATAATATCCTATTATTTTCACCACTAGTAATGACCTTCAAAATGTGTTCCGGTTAATTATTAACATAATAATAGTCGCCAATAATAATTATCTATTTACTTAGCCATTAGTAATGTCGTATTATGCCTGCCGCTAAAACTTTCTTATTATACTCGCCTGTAATATGTCCCCATTATGTCGGCCGATAATAATTCCTATGTCGACCAATAATAATTTCCTATTAAGTATGCCAATAATCATTTCCTATTATATTCTTCCATAATATATTCTTAGTATATCTGCTGATAATAATGGACTTTCATCTTCTCCAATAATATTTTCCTGCAATAATGACCTCCATTAATATGCTCCTATTAAGTCTTTCCATAATAATGACCTATTATGATCACCAAAAATAATTTCCTATTATGGTTCCTATTAAGTCTACCGTTATCAATTTCCTACTATGCCTACCAACGGAGATAATAGGTAATATATTCCTCTTAAGTCTGCTTATTAATGTCCTATTATGCTTGCCAGAATTAATTTTCTATTATGTCCGCCAATAATAATTTTCTATTTAGTTCGCCCATACTATTTTCGTATTATGTCTAACAATAATGTCCTATAATGATCGACAAAATAATTTCCTATTTTTTTGCAAGTAATATGTACCTATTATGTCTTTCGATAATGAATTTCTATTATGTTCGTCCATGATATATTCCTGCTATGTCTACTAATAAATTCCTATTATACCTGCCTATAATAATGTCCTATTATCTTCGCCAAAATAATTTCCAATCATGTCCGCCAATATGTTCCTATTATGTCTGCCTATAATAATTTTCTATCATGTTCGTCCATATGTTCCTATTCTGCTAATCATAGTTTGCTATTATATCTGCTAATAATATGTTCTTATTATACCTGCCAAAATAATTTCCTAGTATATCTGCCAATATTATTAGGCTATTATGTCCCTCAATAATAATTTCATATTATGTCGGCCAATAATCATTTCCTTTTATGTCCGACAATAATATTTCGGTATTATATCTGATAATAATATGTTCGCCAATAATATTTTGTTAATCTAATGTCACTGATGCATTCAGACTTTCAAATTTTCTGTTGCCCAGTCTCTTACTGGATTTGTTTCGTACCTCCTCTTGTCGGCTATCACACCACTATACTCTTGGCAATGCAAATGACGCAGTAGTATCTGTTGGTAATACGTTTTGCGTTGTCTATTAGAAAGGAACCTCCTATTCACAAGATTTCTTTCTGCTACCAGTTTACCAATTGGGGTACATTTCGTGATTTTCTTTTAGACCTTAGATTAATATTTTAAACCTTATTATTGAGAACTGTGCCACATATGTTTCATCTTGGGTTAAAGTCAGCAGTGATGCTTTTGTAGCTTCTCAGAAATACCAGGCAAATCCACAATATTCTCCTTGCTTCACACCGGCCAATTCAGCCGCTATAGCCCACGGGAATCACTTCTTCCAGGTGTTCCAGCGTGATAATTCTGACTACAACAGATGCCTATTTGTGTCTGCTCATAATTGCTGTAATCGTGTCCTCAAATAGACTTGATGATAGAATGAGGCACTGTATAGCTTCTAACAATGACTACAGGCGGATCTGTAATAGTATCTTAAATCAGAGAAAGTCTCCTATCTCTCCTCTCTTCCCTAGGTCATCTAATATGTATTACCGATTATTGCTGAGAGTCTATCAAACTTTAGATAAACAAGGGGAAGCTTAGGCTGTTGCTTCGGATATCTCGAAAGCATTTGACAAGGTTTGACAAACTGACCTTCATTTGTCGAAAGGTTATGGCATTTCTGGGCGAATGTTCGAACTGATTCAGTCTTTTATTGAATTGCTAAATGAAGGTTATCTTGAATGGCCACTCTTCTAGATCTTTTTATATTAATGCAGGCATCCCCCAGGTTTCGATGCTTGTACGTGTCCTCAAATAGACCTATTGATAGAATGGGGCACTGTATAGCCTCTAACATGTTTAGGTCACATGACTACAGGCGGATCTGTAATAGTATCTTAAATCAGAGAAAGTCTTCTATGCCTCTTCTCTTCCCTCAATTTCAGGTGTTAACATCTACTGATGAAGCAGAATCGTTTGCTCGTAAATTATCTTCAAATTATATTCTTTACTAATCTTAGAAACTGAATCTCTATTGAGTCATATGCACATAACTCCGTCCATGATTTGTTGCTATTGTCTCTTAACTAGATCCCTTCAAAGTAAGTGAACTCGATGCTATCCCTGTAATAGTCCTTAAGAAATGTGCTCTTGAATTGGCTCCTGTTATCTCTAAAGTGTAAAATAAATGATTTGCTGCTTCTTACTTTCCTTCTTATTGGAAATTCTCTTCTGTAGTCCCACTCTTTAAGAAATCGGAATCATTTGATCCTTCTCTCATTTTAATGAAGTACTTGTGGCTCTAATCAAACCTGAATTGGTTAAGCATCTCACCTCGCACAGTCTGCTTTCAGATAAGCAATATAACTTTCGCTTCCTTAGGTCATCTAATACGTATTACCGGTTATTGCTGAGAGTCAAAGCTTGGGCTGTTGCTTTGGATATCTCGAAAGCATTTGACAAGGTTTGACAAACTGGCCTTCATTTGTCGAAAGGTTATGGCATTTCTGGGCGAATGTTCGAACTGATTCAGTCTTTCTTATTGAATTGCGAAATGAAGGTTATCTTGAATGGCCACTCTTCTAGATCTTTTTACATTAATGCAGGCATCCCCCAGGGCTCGATCCTTGTACCTAGGTTGTTCTTAATTTTCACCAACGACCTTCCTGGTGGCATCATTATTCAACTCGGCATCTATGCTGATGACACAAATATCTATTCCTGTTTAAATAATAAGCCTAAGATGTTCGATAAGGTCAAATTTGGCAGCTGATCTAAAAAAAATGAACAACGTTCTGTTCTTAACTATGGCAAGGAATGGCTTGTTAATTTTAATACCTCGAAAACGAAACCGCTCTTTATTAATCGTCTGAGAGAAACATGACTTCCGTCAGCATGGCTAATGCTAACCTCCAGGAGAGTGACTTATTCCGCCCTCTTGGGCTCACGATTTCTGCCGACATGAAGTGAAAAGATTATATTAAATCCGTTGCTAGGTCCACTGCTAAAAAAATTGTTTTTCTGCCATTCATCCCGGCTTAGAATATTGCTGCCACACCTGATGAACCTGTTACATATTTAATAAAATCTAAAGAAGAATCTGCAATGTTATTTGTCATGACCTGGCATCTCTGCTTCAGTCCGTTTCCCACCGCCATAACATAGCGTCCCTGTGGCTTTTCTATAAATAATTTCATGGTAATTGTTCTGATGAACTTTCCTCTATGGCATCTAGACTTTATGAATTTAAGTGCAGTACTAGATTGGCTAAAATGTCCCATTATTTTGCTGTGAAAATTGCTAGATGCAACCGTAAGTTTATTGCTAACAATTTCTTTTCTTTTACGGAGAATATTTTCATAAATCTTTAAAATTACTGGGGAGTTAAAAAATTATATAAAAACAAGTGCTCACCTTATATCCTTCAAGTAATTTTTACAGATATGTTCCCCGTAAACAAAATTACATAAACTTCCGGCTGTCAATATTGTTGTCAACACATAATCAAAATACATACCTCTGTATTAAAAAAACAAAATTCTGCGATATTTTAAACTAAAAGTAAGTAATATTTGTTTAAAAACAGATTAAACTTTAAATCAGTTAATATTCCACAAACAAAGTTTCAGAAGAGTATATTTTATTTTTCAAAGATTTCTTAATAAAGATAATTACATTTCAATGAAAGACGACTAAAAAGACTAACGTCTGCGATTTTTAACGATTTAAAGAAGGAAATATTAAATTTAATCTACTAGCTTGAAATTAAAGCTAAAAACCTCATGAAAAATTGTTCATCTTTAAAAATTCATTTTAAACCTTAAATATTGCATTTCTTTGGCGGTACACACATATCTCACTCTCCCTCTCTACATATATATATATATATACAGTGTAACCCGGATATAAGATAAACCCGGATATAAGAGACTTCTTCTCAGGTCCCGACAACTCTCTTATATCCGGGTTACACTGTATATATATATATATATATATATATATATATATACATTTATAGATATAAATATTTACCTATATATACACACATATATATATATACATATATACATATGTATACATATACATATATACATATATATATATACATAGACATATATACATATATATATATGCATATACATATATACATATATATATACATGTACATATATACATATATATATATACATATATACATATATATATATACATATATACATATATATATATACATATACATATATATATATATATATATAAATATACATATATACTTATACATATATATATACATATACACATACAGGGGTTGGACAAAATAATTGGAGCAGGTGCAAATTCCACTCCTATATTTCAAAGACCTATTATATTAAGAACTTTAACTAAAACTTCGTAATTGCAGTTTATATATATTGTAAATACGTTTATTTGTCTAATTTACTGTCTTTGTCTTATTTATTTTTAGAATTTAGTAAAATGTAAGCTAAATGCATGACCTCTCCGTGTTCGAAAAAGGGCAAATTGTTGGATCCTGCATGGCAGGAGCCTCGATCACTAAGGTTGCTGAACTGTTGGGTTTTTCAAGTACTACCATATCAAGAACTATGATGCAATTCGAGAAACAGGGCAAAACCTCTAGCAACCGTAGCAATTCGAGCCGCACTTGCAAACGTACTGACATGGACCGACGTGCATTGAAACGCAATGTGGCAAAAAATCATGAGACTACTGCGGCCAAATTGACTTTTGAGTTGAATAATCATCTGAATAGTCCAGTTTCTACTAAAACTGTTCGTCGTGAGCTCCATAGGGCTGGATATCATGGAAGAGACGCTGTGAAGAAACCTCTTCTCTCCACTTGCAACATTCAAAAGAGGTTGAAGTGATGCAGAGATCACAATGCCTAGTTTAGAGACCAATGGAAGCAAGTCATATTCTCAGACGCGTCCAGTTTTTCTCTTTTCCCAACTTCAGGGCGGGCTTATGTGTGGAGGCATCCCAAAGAAGTTTACAACACTGACTGTCTTTATCCAACAGTGAAGCATGGAGGTGGGTCAGTGATAGTTTGGGCCGCCATATCATGGAAATGCATTGGTCCAATAGTTGCCCTGCATGGTAGAATCAACGGCAAAGATTACCTGAACATTTTGGGAAATCATATTTATCCAATGGCCCAGACTTTATTCCCTGATGGTGACGACACCTTCCAAGACGATAATGCTCCAATACATACCATTCAAGTGGTTAAGAATTGGCATGAAGAGCATGAAAGTGAGCTAGAACACATGGAGTGGCCTCCCCAATCTCCAGATATCAATATTATTGAACATTTGTGGTGAATTTGGAGCCGCTATCCTCCACCGTCGTGTCTTAAAGAGCTAGAGCAGGTGTTAATAAAAGAATGGTTGAAAATTCCTCTGGATGAAGTCAGGAAGCTGTATGATTCCATTCCTAGACGTATTAAAGCTGTATGTGAGGCTAAAGGAGGACCAACTCCATATTAAAAAAAATTTCTTTGAATTTAACAAGTGTTTCAATTATTTTGTCCAACCCCTGTATATGTATATATATATACATATATACATATACATATACATATATACATATACATATATACATATACATATATACATATACATATATACATATATATGTGTGGAGGTGTTTTTATGTGTGTATTCAGGCTGCATATTTTCATTGTATGATTCCATAATTACAATGAAAAAAAATTTAAATTTCAAAATAATTACAGAGAACTTTCGCGCGTGTTTTTAATAATCACCATCACGACGAAATGCAGATTTTTTGACGCACCTACAATGAGATTGTCTTTGGAATTTACCCATGAAAATGATCTTGGAAAAGATCAAAAGTACTTGACTTGGAAAAAAATATGGCGCCTTCCATGATAAAGAAACTGATTAGACTACAGGAAAGGATCAGTATAAAAATAAGTAGACACAATATGCCTATATTATTCAATTAAACATGAATATATACATCCATACATACATACATACACACACATACACACGCGCGCGCGCACACACACATATATATATATATATATATATATATATATATATATATATATATATATATATATATATATATATATATCTTTTTATATATATCCCGTTATATAAGTCTCATTTTTAAAATTCACTACAAAAATGATGGTTCGAATGCTAGTTTTGCTGTTTTAATAAAACCAGACTTAACCCTAAAAACCACCGCTTGAGACACTGGTATCCTAATGATATTGGATTGGTTGATTGTGCTTTTTCACAGATTATCACCTTTTTGCAAGTTATTTAAAGACAAAAAATAGTCATATCTTTCTCATGGGTATTGGGGTGTAACAGTATATAACGAAACCAAATGGGACTGGAACTGGGCTCTCCGAATCCAAATCCCGAGGCTTGACGTTGCTTATCTTTAGTGCACGTCCAATCGTTAAGGGCAATTTAGTTGGGTGGATAGCCTTTAGGTATCTCATCGTATCATTGATATACGTTTTCTTTTTGCTCTTTATATTATCATATAATCTATATGCACACACACGCACACATATATATATATATATATATATATATATATATATATATATATATATATATATAAAGAAATATAGTCTTAAAGTGTGCTATATTTATGCGATAAAGTGCTCAATATCAGAGATAGAGCGTGTGTAAATATAAAAGTGAACATAGAAGTCAACACTTAGAGGCGACAGTCTGTTTCATGCTAGTGCAATCGTCAAGCAACTTTATTTATTTATTATAATTTTATCATATAGACAAAACCATTTTACTCACTACAAAGATGCAACTTGGTTTCAGTGCATTTCAACTGCACATCGACGGGTGAGGGTTGAAAATGGTTATGAACAATCCTGTTTGTAGGCAAGCCGGATGTAGAACGTCACTTCCTTTTTTCCATTTGTTTGAGAAGAAAAATATACATAAAAAAAGAAAAAATATATATATATATATAGGTATCGGAGTGAAACAATAGTGCTTGTAGATAGCAGTTTGGTGATGGATGGACCGGGTGTTTAATGTTGATTGGTCTGTGGAACTTTTTTCGCTGATAAACATCGGTCAAGAGTTTAGGCACATCATGTCACAAGCGTCCGAAGATTGAGAGCTAGGGGAGGGAAGATAGAGATAGGCGATAATATTACATTTGAGTAGGTAAAAATTGTAGAGTTAGCTTTAGTAGTAATTGGGAATGTCATTTTTAGGATTTTCTATAAGATTTCCAAAGTTGAATTGCATTTATTTATGTTGGGGTTATCACTATTTATTTTGTAATCAATGAACGTGTTTTGTGGATTAAAATTTAGGAGTGGTGATCTCGTCTAAGAAAAATAAGGGATGCTAATATAACCTTTTATAATCAACTTTTGGAATATTCCTGGATCGTAGAGTGTGTAGAATAAGTATGGATGTAAAACGATTTAAATGAAATTATTACCTGTAATATATATGGAAAAGAAATTACGGATCATAAATATATTAGTGGAGAGGTACATAAGAGGATAGGGATTACATCGAAGGAGGTGATATATAATTATAAAAAGTTTATAGTTATGGAATTGAGAATTTAGCAAGATTGTAGTATTAGATCCTTAGTATGTCTACAAAAAAAAGGTAGTTTCATATCTTTGGTTTAATAATTGGGTATTAATCAAGAGTTCAATGATACATATTTTCTCCTGTAAACGTAAGAAGCAAGGTTCGCTCAGCGAATTGCAGGTTCTGGCTTGTCTTAGGATTTTCCATTTAACCGTAGGTGTTTTTCCTTCTTCCTTGAGTTTCCAAAAATATTTCGAAAGTGATGTCATATTTTGTTTGGCTGTATTTGTAAAGTAGTTCAAGTGATTGTAATACCTATCCTTAAAAGGTCTGCTAGTAGACCCCACATACAGCTTAATATCTCCGGGGTTCTCATTTGATGAGATATAGGCCATATACACTATGGATTTGGTTAAGCATCTGTTTAATAATGGACATTGATCGGGGATTCTACAGTTGCATAGTCTTTTTTCTTGGGGTGTATTAGAACTTGTATTTAGGTTTCGTTTATTATCACTATGTAGTTTCAGTATTCCATTGTTATGTGATTTAATAATTTTATCTAGATTTCTAGAACAGCTGTAGCTAATTTTTAAGGTATTGCGGTTGAAGATCTGGCTTAATTTACTCTCTTTAGGGAAGTGCTTGTTAATTAGATTTAAGAATTAGTGCCCTAATTTGGTACGGACTAACTTGTTGAAGGGAGGTGTATACCAAATTATTCTCCTTCCTCTATTGTTTTTTTTTTTTAGAATAACTACAGTTTTCTCTATATTTAATTTCGGAAGATCTCTAACCACTGTCGGTAAGGATTTTGTTATAGATAATTTTGTAAACTTACATACATATAGAATTATCTAAGGTTTTAATGTACGTGACAAGTATCTTCGCAGTTCGAACAGACCGAAACAAAATGAAAAATATCGTAGTTTTGTTTCAATCTCTGACGAAGCTTTAATAAAAAATGAAACATATTAGATTGATATACGTTTTCTTTTTGTTCTTTATGTTATCATATATATATATATATATATATATATATATATATATATATATATATAATAACATATTTTTTAAATTTACTACAAAAATGACGGTTCATATAACAGGTTATTGTTTGGGCGGAGACTATATTGATTTACTGAAACATGTTCTACTAATTAACCCATAGGTGGTGGGAGAAGAGATGAATTCATATCTTTCCCATGGCTATTTCGGTGTAACATTAACGAACGAACCCAACTGAAATTGCGAGTGGGCTCTCCGATTCCAAATTACGAGCCGTTATCCATTACACCACCCGCACATCCAAGCATGCAGCCTCTACTGATCAGGCTCGACATTGCTTATCTTCAGTGCACGTTCAGTCGGTAAGGCCGTTTTATTTTAATTGATAACCTTTAGGTATATCATCGTAGAATTTATACTTATTTTCATATAAAAGTTAATTCACTTTATTTCGGAGAACAAGGCAGTTTTTTTTTTTCATATAAATCACGTGTAACAGTTGATCAGCGTGTCTGTAAGTAATATTATGATATTTAAAAGTCATATATTAGATAAATGATATTACTTTCGTTAATATTGAATGTGAACGTAAAAATAAACTGTTTATTAGAGCCAAATGTATTTTAAGAAGGTAGGTTTTTTTTAATGCTACGTTAAAGCTTGATTTGAATATTTCTTCCACAGTCTTAAAAATAACAACCAGCCAATCACTGATCACCAAATGGAACCATCTCGCTGGAAGGAAGGTTCTCGTAGTTTCTAAATATTTTTCTTTGGAAACCGAAAGAATTTTCCTTTCAACCGGATATAAAAATAGTATTGAAAAAAAAACTTTACAACTTACTTTCTTTCTCCCACTATATATATATATATATATATATATATATATATATAGAGAGAGAGAGAGAGAGAGAGAGAGGGAGACAAACAAGCAAACAAGGATAAAAGTCCGCCAATCCTTCGTTTTTGAGTTATTACATTTAAATTTTACAGTAGACGCTGTTAAATACAATTTGTATATATATATATATATATATATATATATATATATATATATATATATATATATATATATATATAAATTAAGTGTTTCGCGAATTCCGACGTAAGTACGCGAAACGGGGTTAAACGCGATATTTATAAAAAGGAAATTATAAAATTGATATCAATAATTAAAATGGCGACTGATGTTAGCCGAAAGTAGCTAGATATAGCAAGTTTCATTTGCCAATACCAACCGAAAGTCTAAATCTTTTTAGAAATATGTTGAAGAATAGGTTTGTCCATGGATGTTTCTCATATAATGTGTATAATAGTTGGGTGAGAATAATAATAATAATAATAATTATTATTATTATTATTTAATTAATTAATTAATTACTTAGTACTATTATTATTGCCATTAATAACAAGAAGAATAATACTGGATAATTTTCCCACAGATGAAGGAGAAATTAGAGGAGATGGAAATATAGTTCTCCAGAAGGATACTGTTAGCATTAACTTAACAACGATGAAGTTTTAGTGAAAATGGAAACGAAAAGGAAACTTATACATAACATCACAAAGAGATTGTAGGAATTTATAGGGCACATAATGAGGGAAGACATATTTGAATATATGGCACAACAACAACAGCAACAACAAGATTACTTATTCTATATTATATTATATTATTAGACGGATAGACAAAATGAGAAAAGCATGATGAGGAAATTGTTAAAGAATTTTAGTACACGCCATTGTTATTTTTCCTTTAAGGAATTTTTTCCAATACAAAGTCTAACTATCCCAAAAAGAAAGAAACTATTAAACAAAAATAAGCGATAAAGACAAAGAGTTGAAGAGAAGAAATAAATAAGTGAAAGCGGGAGAAAGAAAGAAAGAAAGAAAGAAAGAAAGAAAGAAAGAAAGAAAGAAAGGTACAAAGTAAGAAGCCATTAAATGAAATAAGCAGTAGAGAAAGAGAAAGAAAGAAAGAAAGAAGTTATTAAATAAAATCAATTGAAGAAAGAAAGAAAGAAAGAATAAAATAAAGTCCCCAGAGAGAAAGAAGAAAAGAAAAAAGAATATTCTAATTTAAGAATGAGATTAAATAAAAAGATAGGAATAAGTAAAAAGAAACAAATTAACGGAACAAGAAACAATTAAATAAAATATATGTTGTAAGAAAGAAAGAAAGAAAGAAAGAAAGGAGCAAAGTAACAAACCATTAAATAAAATAAGCGGCAGAGAAAAAGAAAGGATGAAAGAAGATATTAAGTAAAATCAAATGAAGAAAGAAAAAACAAAGAAAGAAGGAAATAAAAAGAACGAAAGAAAGAAACCAGTAAATAAATTCAGTGGTTGAGACAAAGAATGAAAGAAAGAAAGAAAGAAGCAAAGTAACAAACCATTAAATAAAATAAGCGGTAGAGAAAAAGAAAGAAAGAAGATATAATATAAAATCAATTGAAGAAAGAAAAAGAACGAAAGAAAGAAAGGAAGAAAGAAAAAGAAAAAAGAAAGAAAGAAAGAAAGAAGCAAAGTAACAAACCATTAAATAAAATAAGCGGTAGAGAAAAAGAAAGAAAGAAGATATAATATAAAATCAATTGAAGAAAGAAAAAGAACGAAAGAAAGAAAGGAAGAAAGAAAAAGAAAAAAGAAAGAAAGAAGCAAAGTAACAAACGATTAAATAAAATAAGCGGTAGAGAAAAAGAAAGAAAGAAAGAAGATATTAAATAAAATCAATTGAAGAAAGAAAAAAAGAAAAAGAATGAAAGAAAGAAAGAAAGAAAGAAAGAAAGGAGCAAAGTAACAAACCATTAAATAAAATAAGCGGTAGAGAAAAAGAAAGAAAGAAGATATTTAAAAAAACAATTGAAGAAAGAAAAAAAGAAAGAAAGAAAGAAAGAAAGAAAGAAAAAGAAAGAAAGGAGCAAAGTAACAAACCATTAAATAAAATAAGCGGTAGAGACAAAGAACTCAAGAAAGAAAAAAAAAAAAACGAACACAAATAAAGAAAGAAAAAAGAAAAAAAAGAAACGATTAAATTAAGACAAAGAAAGAAGAAAAGAAAAAAGAATGAAAAAAATCTCTAGCCAGTAAGAAGAAAAGAAAGAAAAAGTATTGTAATTTAAGAAAATGATTAAATAAAAAGATAAAAGTAATTGAAACATGGAAAAACAAGCCAATTAACGGAACAAGAAACCATTGAATAAAATATGCGGTTGTGAGAAAGAAAGAAAGAAAGAAAGAAAGAAAGAAAGAAAGAAAGAAAGAAAATATTAAGTAAAAATAAACGAGAAAATAAACGAAAAAAAAACGATGAAGCCAAATCACAGAATTCAAAATGGCTGAGGTCAGAGAATGATAAATCATTCTTTTCTGAAAAGCATTTTATTTTCGGAAGATTTTTCTAAATTAAGCAAGCGAATCTTCGTCTCTGTCCTGCTCAAATTAGCTGGCAAATTAACTCTTTTGCCTCGCGTCGACGATTCTAAGCCTTTGTCTTACAGCTAGACAACGTGTTCCTCTTCTGAATTAAAAGAATAGCCTAAGGTCTGAAATCTATGTACCTATTCAATCTTTCACAAAATTATTCCAAGCAACAAATACACGTTGTAGAGTTTCCAAGCGGAATATTTTTCATACTAAACCTCGATAGGAGTGAACATACCTAACGGCCATATGTTTGCCAATTTCACGCTTACTCATGGCATATATCAGATAGCTAAACATTTCTTTTCTGTTATTTTAATGTCATGTCCTTTTGGATGTAGGCAGTCATGGCTCTCCCCCAAAAATATTTTTTATTTATACTACGAATTCTTGGGAAAGACAGTGGAGAAAGACTTGGGATTCTTGGGAAAGACAGTCATTGTCCAAGACAGGTTTTCAGCCAATACTAGAAAACGCAGTCTAATCTTATTTACACTATTTGCATTGTTCGATCTGTTGTCCTCATCTTTGTTGTCATATTCACGATGTTTTGGCCATTTCTTCATTGATATTTCGAACTGAGCCAGGGGGTAAATAATTCTAGTTCCCCGTGCTATGCCTCTTCCAGATGTCTCAGTATTGGTTATCTCCTTATCTTTTTGAAGTTTTTGTTCACTCTTTGGGTCAAGTCACTGGATTCAACCTAACGCTGTTATTCACTGGGCCATGTGCTCTTGGGGACATCAGTGTATGAACTTTTGAGATTTATAAAGCCAATATTTCATTAACAAATTTTTTTACCAGAGCTCATATTAAAATTTTGTTGTTATTATTGTTTTTTCTCTAGTACTCCGTATTACTGATTCATATACTGTACTCAAGCCTATGCTTGGCTGGCTTAGGAGATTTGTGTGGCCTAGCATATGCGCTCATTCCTTAAATTTTCGTATTCATGTTCTATATCTATTATTTCAACCTCATCTCACAAGGAACGGTGATGTCTATTTTCCCTCCATGTATGGTTAGTCTAATCTCCTATTTAACCCATAGCTGGGTTATTTATGCTACGAATTATTGGGAAAGACAGTGGAGTTGATACTCGTTGCTTTCTCCATGGTTTGTCATTGTCCAAGACCAGTTTTCAGACAATACTAGAAAACGCAGTCTAATCTTATTTACACTATTTTCATTGTTCGATCTGTTGTCTTCATCTTTGTTGTCATATTCACGACGTTTCGACCGTTGGACACTTCTTCAGGTGATTGGAATTTCGAACCGAACCCTTTAAATAAAGGGTTCGGTTCGAAAGCGGGTTATTTTGTTCAAGTTCCACGTGGCATGGCTCTTCCGGATATATCAGTTTCAGTTATTTCCCTTAAAACTCAACTCTCCACTTTTTTGTTCACCTCTGCTGTGGCCACAACTCTTCGGCTCAAGTCACTGGATTGCTTCAACAAATGCTTTTATCAACTGGACCATGTATCCTTGAGTTTATGAATGTTTGCAACTTATATACCTAAAGCCTCAGTAGAAGATTTTTTATCAGTGTTCATATTACAGTTTGGTGTTATTATTGTTTTTCTAGAATTCCTTATTACTGGTTCACATATTGTACTCAAATCTATGCTTGGCCTACTTAGGAGATTTTTTATGGCCTAATATATGCGCTGGTTCCTTAAGTTTTCGTATTTTCCAGTAATGTTCTCTGTCTATTATTTCAACCTCATTTCACAGGGAACGGTGATCTCTCTTTTCCCTCCATATATGGTCAGTCTAATCTCCTATTTAACTCATAGCTGGGGGGAAATGATTCACGCATTTCCCAGATGCGAAATGAATACAACAGACTAAGCAGGAATTTGAACTCGGTCCGGAGATTCCACTTTCCCCCATGATAACCATTACGCCACCAGCATATCGTCAATACTTCTTTATTTACGTGCCATGACTTTTCCATGATTGGTGTTTGTAGCTCTCCACAGCTTTCTACTCTTTATGGGTCAAAACAACATTTGTCCTCCGAGACCTGCTCTGCCATCCATTCGCAGTTTTCCTCTGTCCCTCTTGCGTTCAGTATGGCCTTGTGAGTGTCAAATTATTCAAGCCTTCCTTCTACGTTATATGTCCCAGAATTTCAACTGACTCCTTATGATTGTAAATATACGTGTCCCTTTCGTTCTCATTTTCCTTAAAACTTCTTGCTTATATGGTCCACGGTATTCTTGACATCCCTTTGAAGAACTCTGAACCATATCTCACTTGATTTCTTTATCTGTGAGGAAATTGCCCGGCATTCTCTGGTATATAAGATTATTGATATTACATATCAGATCAGTAATCTTTTTTTCTTGTTTCTAACGAAATTTTCCTGTGCCTTTGTTTATCTAGATGGGTGACTGCTTGGGAATACCAGGTGCTGTAAGCTTGGATGTGCTGGTCGTGTATTGGATAACGGATCGAAATTATTAATCGGAGAGCCTAGTTCCAATTCCAGTTGGGTTCGTTATCGTTGTATATACTTACGCGCAAATGCCCCTAGAAAAGGTATGAATCCACCTCTTCTCCCCCAGCTATAAGTTAATTGGTAAGAGTTGTATCACTAAATTATTATTATCTCCAAATATAAATTTTTACAATCTAAAAAATATTTTCTGTCTTTAAATAACCTGCAAAGGAGCGGTAAGCCGTAAAAAAACGAATCAATCATTAATATTTTGATTCATCTCTGAAAGCCATTTTTCACTATTCCATTACAACTTTGGATTTCTCTTTTTAATAATATTTTCTGGTTGGTGTTTATTTGTGAAGATATTTAGCAAAATTTTTATTCTTTTTTTTTATTTTCAAGTTTTATTAAGCCAAAAATATTTTAGAAATACAATGTACTTTCATAATCTGTTCGTCCTCAAATATATCCTGAGAGTTTCCTGGGTTTAGCTTCCGAATTTCTTGTCTAACTTTTTTTCTTTTCTTTTTTTGCTATTCACGGCCAAATTAAAACAGAGATTCGAAGGGAAACAAAATGGATAGTTATACTTAATAACATGAAGAGATAGTTAATATTTCTAGGGCGCATAATGAGGAAAGAAGGATTGGAAATTTTGAAACTCACAGGACAGATTAAAGGCAAGAGGGATAGAGAAAAAACAACGCATAACCTATATAGCGAGCTTCAGTAAACGGATAACGGAACAAGGTTTAGGAGAGTTTTTAATCAATTTCACCCCATGCAAGGCAAAAAAGCTACTAAGACACAAGAGGTGTGGAAGAATTAGAAACAGAAAATATTACTAATGAGTGGAAACAAAATGTGTAACAGTAGATAACGATTGACATTTAAATTTTCAAAAATTAAAATTGGCTGGAAAGCATGGAGGCGGAAGGGACTTCCACAAGCGAGAAGTGCGAAAAAAGAAATTGTTAACAGAGAATTTACTCGCCAGTCTAGTATTGCACTTAAATTCATAAAGTCTAGGTACCATAGCGAAGAGTTCATCCAGACAATTACCATGGAAATATTGATAGAAAAGACACAGGGAGGCAACCACGTGGCGGCGGAAAAATGAATGAATCTGAGCTGCCAGATCAGAACTGATAATATTGCTGATTCTTCTAGATTTTATCAAAGAGCTAACAAAACGAAAAAGAAATTATTAAGAGCTACAAAGGACATGAAATTATGTCGAGCCATGGTTGCCAACACCCTGAATACTGAATAATAATAATAATAATAATAATAATAATAATAATAATAATAATAATAATAATAATAATAATAATAATAAGAAAGCAAAGACAAATGCAACCGGCCAGATACAGAAACAATGGCAAGATAAACCGTTTCATGGCCGATACTCTGCCCGTACCAAACAGGCTGACGTAGACAAAACCCGTACCCATCAGTGGCTACGTAGTGCAGGGCTGAAAGCTGAAACTGAAGGTTTTATCCTTGCTGCACAGGACCAATGCTTGTTAACTAGGAATTAGCAAGCACATATACTAAAATACTGTGTTAGCCCAAGATGTAGATTCTGTGATAAATATCCAGAAACCATTGATCATCTTGTATCAGGTTGCACGATATTGGCACCCACTGAGTATAAAATCCGGCATGACAGAGTGGGCCAATATCTGCACTGAAAAATATGCAACTTCTACGGGAAGGAAACTGAAAGAAACTGGTATGAACACCACCCAGACCCGGTTACGGAGATAGGACCTGTTACAATTCTATGGGACTACACAATACACACTGACAGAACAATCAAAGCCAACCGCCCAGACATTGTTATTAAAGACCACAAACAAAATAAGTGCCTCCTTATTGATATGGCAGTCCCTGCAGATTGCAATGTATCTTTGAAGATATTCGAAAAACTGTCAAAATACAAGGACCTTGAAATAGAAATCTCAAAAATGTAGCACATGGGAACATCAACAATCCCTGTTGTAGTTGGAGCCTTAAGATTGGTTGGAAAAGATTCCAGTAGACTAATTGAAGGGATTCCTGGAAGTCCATGCCTGAAAGAGATACAAAAAATTGTTCTGACAAGTACAGCCCAACCCTTTACGAAGGGCTTCATCTATGTAATTATTTTTTTTATTTTTTTGTCAGTGGAAAGTGTCATGATGCTATTTCTAACCTTAGGTCCCTGGGCGGGACCCGGAAAGAAATATGCCAGAAATCAAAGGAAATAAAAAAATAATAATAATAATAATGTTATTAATATTATTATTCGCCATCAGTCCTTTTTGTTTTGTTTGTTAGGTGACAACTTCCCTCTCTGATAAAAACAAATGTGTACATCTGCTCTCAAAGTGATTTTTCTCGTTTATATTTAAAAGTCATCACTTACTTTCCACTCATCTTTTACGAATAATTTTTGTACTCAATGAACCAGTTATCGTTTTAAAGAGCTTCAGAAACGAAAGATTCAATTTTAACTTTATTTATAATCTGCAGTGAAAGTCATCCGCAATAGTACAAGTGCTTGCCCGGAGCCAATGTTCTTCGCTAGTTGTCTGGGTCTTTGTCAGGACTAGCCGCGCCCTTCGCTAAATAGTCATCCTTTGCCAGAAGTCGACGATCTTGCTGCAACTCACTCGCCTCACCAGTGACCGGTTCTGAACATTTACATACAATGTGGCGTCCGTGATTAGAGGCTTTCAGAAAGTTGTCTACTCGATTCGTACAACAACGACAATCCAGCGGACGTGCTATACAGAATTGTGTAAGTTAACGATTTTATCATGACATAAATATATTAATAAATCTATGTGGTTCATAAAGTATTAAATTGATTCAATAGTTCTCAACATAATATTTAGTACAATGTTAGAGAAATCATAGAAGTGTCTCGGTTTTATATTACTTGGACAATCAGTTAAATGTACTTCATCTTTTACATTGATCGATTTATTGATTTCTTTGGTTACTTTTACGGCTCGTGTAGGTTATTTAGAGCTGAAACATTTTCCATTGTAAAAATTGTTCATTTTTTTAGAATGAATTTTGCATTAACAATTTTATGAGAATAACAATGAATTTTCCGAATACGTCATACTATTTAGCCCATAGCTAAGGGAGAAATTCGATTTTTGCAGGTTTGAGAAAAAATTCTTGTCAGATAAGACGATTCCATATTAATTGACGGTAACACACATTTATCAACCGTTGATCACGTTGTCCTTCTCTTCTGGTTTAATAGAGAAAAATGTCGTTTTGGACAAGAAAATCACTGGCAATGTAAATTATCTTTATAAAGAGATTATAAATAAAGAAAATGATTGCTCTGTATGAACATTCAATATACAGACAGAAAATTAATAAATATACTAAAATAAAAATGGTGGTGAGACAAGGACTAGTCTTCTCACCGGAATTATTCAACCTATACAGCGAGACGATTATGAGTGAACTAGAAGTTCTTCCAGGATTTATTATTGGCAGCCACACTCTTAACAACATAAGATATGCAGATGACACAGTGTTGATAACGAACACACTAAGGAAACTACAAGAACTTCCAGAGAAGTTAGTGAAGGAAAATCGAAAATAAAGGATAAATATCAACTGCAAGAAGATATAATGTATGATTGTAAGCAAAAGGAACCACCCACAATGCAATTTAGCCTTGGGAGACACATGTACGTCCATAAAAATTGAGCAACCCTTTATTTTACTGAGCCCTCATTTGTCGTCCGAGACGAGAGAGTCCACCATATATATATATATATATATATATATATATATATATATATATATATATAGGTGAACATTGAAGTCAACACTCAGAGGCGACATGCTAGACGCAATCGTTAGACCACCTCACCTGACGATTGCATCTAGCATGAACCAGCCCGTCGCCTCTGAGTGTTGACTTCAATGCTCACTTTTATATTTACATACACTCTATCTCTGATATTGAGCACTTTATCCCATAATTATAGCACACCTTAAAACTATATTTCTTCATACATATATATATACATATATATATATATATATATATATATATATATATATATATATATATATATGAGTGTGTGTGCGTGTGTATTTAGACAGTACATTCTCTTTTAGGCATGTCTGGGTCTGATTAAATAAATGACAAACATTATGTCTCCTTATTTTTATCATAATCCTTTCCTATTCACGAATATTTTCCGTATATTACTATTGAATAAGGCAAGAAATGCACTGTGACAGTGAGAATCATTTTTATTTCCCTAAAACTTTCCATCTCTTTCTGAGATCATCATCAGGGGTGCAACTACTAAGATAAAAACTATGTGTAGCTATCTAACACGATCAAAAGACGATCACAAGTTTCACAAAAAAAAAAGAAGCAAAATGCAGCAGTGTCTTTTTATTGATCCGTAAATCGACCAATCCTTGGAGAAAAAAAAAGGAATTTTTCCTTGTCAAATTCTTCTGTGAAAAATTTTCTCTTCGTAGCTTAGGTTTGCAAGATGCTAAGATAGCGGTGTTTCATTCACTCGCTCCACCCTCTCCGTCACTGAAAAATAGTCGGCAAAGATTTCCATATTGGGGAACAATAAAACTAGCCAATACAGGCTATATACGTTGTGCTCTTTATTACTACAAGAAAACCTTTCTCCTGGTGAAATAGTCCGACTTTGGTGTACTGGCCTGAAGCCAGCTGTGGATACTAACGCAGTGACTAAACCGGTATGACTCACTACAGTACAACGATGGTAACTCCTACTATACACAATTCAGATTAGACCAAAAATGGAACATTGCTGCCATAGATTTGAGCTGCCTAGTACTGATTGATTTTATATAGATATGTATTGTATATATCAGAAAGAAAAGGATTGTTAGTAATCACGAATTTTTAGTGTTACTAATAAGAAAGAGTTATTATATGTTTCATCAATATTATATATAATAACATTATATTCTTTGTATTAATATTACATAAAGATTGTATTTTTATAATACTTTTTGGGAAAGAAGTATGTAAAAATGTGGGAAAAGGTCTTCATGTGACGCATTTCGTCCTTTTCAGACTAAGTGTAATGTCTTGATATATAAAAAAAATTATATATGCCATATTTTATGTACCTTCTGAAGCTCTTTCTCGAATCATTTGTTATAAATGGCTTCGATTGAATGAAGCCTGTAGTCGAATTTCGTGGACAGGCTCTATAGCATCAAAAAGAATTGTACCAAATAATAGAAACCACATCAGTTGAGGACATTCAACAGCAACAACTAAAATGAATAGCACACGTAACACGAAAATAAAATAAATAAATAATCAGGATGTCGACGTTCCACACTACTTCAAATAAAAGGTTAGGAAGGAAACATCCATAAATAATGGAAAGAGAGTTACTAGACTTGAGAAAACTATTTTCCTGAAGAACTTTTTAAGAGAAAGATATTATAAATTTTAATCGAAAGTAGCACTGGGTGTTCGATCAGTGAATGCTGAATGTTTCCTTATAAGGAAACATTAGTCAGTGAATAACTGAATGTTTCTTTATAAGGAAACTTCTAATGCCACCATAATATTATGTGGAATAAAATTATTACATTCTAGGGTAGGCAGAAGTGAACAACATCAAATCAAAGGAGCAAATGACAAAATTAAGCACACTGCACAAGGTCTACGCGCAGCCTTCCGGGTTTCAAACATATTTCAAATTTTCAATTTAATAAAAAATAAATTTCCAATAAGATCAGCTCCCGCCAGTAAATAAACACAGGATTCTGGAGCCTACAACACAAGACCATTGTGGAATCTTCCATATTTGCCAGTTACCCCCTGCGGGGAAATGCACTCTTCCTCTGTGGTGATTATCATGACCATCACACACATACATACATACAAATCATACGACAAGCATTCTTTGGCTAATCTCCTCAAAACTAGCTCGCTGATTGGTCAATTCTAACCAATCAGATCGCCTGCACGCGAGGAATGATATTTCCCACGCCCTAAGCTGGGAGCCTGTCATGTGACACACCATTTTATATAAACAAAACACGAGTAAGCCCTCTCTCTTCATTTTCGTCTCTTCGTATCTTCGTCTCTTCGTTTTCTCTTGCGTCTCATTCCTTGCTGCCAAAATGTGATCTTCAAGAACTCTCGTCTTGACCTTGCGGTCAGACGTTAAAGAACATTACCAACATTCACGCCAATACGAACTCTTAACTCTTCTGAACTCTACCAACTCACATCTCCTAACAAAAAGTTAGTAACATAACCTTTGAGAGATGCTAACCAACTCCACGCGTGTCATTACACTGACCCAACGAACTTTTCGCGCGTCAACTTGCTGACTCAGTAATCACCATTTCTCTCTCAAGAACTCTACTTACAATTTACTAAAAAGAGTGATAATATTCACTACAAAGTAGTAATTGTATTCATCAATCAATTATTATCAATCCAGTCAAAGGTGCATAATTCCTTAAGACTTTAACCAATATTTGCAACTATCACACACAATTCCTAACATGCAACAAGAACTTTATTCTTCTAAAACTACAGTTTAATAATTAATTCAACTTCGTGAGCTCCGGTACAAGTATTTCCCAAATCTAAGAGACGTAACTCTATCAAACCTTTAGATTATATGCATGTACATCAAAACAAATAAAATCAAATGTTAAGTTTTGAACTATGACGTTCGGTCTTGTATTATTTGTTGTGGATGAATGTTAAACGATCACACCCATTTCTAAGCCTTCTCGCCATTTTAACCTTCTGATACATTCAATTCAACACACATCCCCAACACCATAAAAACCAAACATTAATTCAACTCGACAGAAAGGCTGACAGTAGTAAAGAGACTCGAGTCAACCTCGGCGTCTTGTCTTTCTCATCAAAGCAACAGTGGACTCCCTTTGATCCCAACTCCATTTTCTCGCTCCCTCACTAAAAGACTATTCATGTTCATTTCCTTACAAAGAGAAGAACTTTCTAATTTTCATTTCATAAGTAATTACAGTTAAAATTTGTGTATCCTACGATTAAATAAATATCATTTTATTTGAACACGCAACAAGCTTTTCTCTCATTTTTATTATTCAAACGGTGACCCAAGGAATCTTTCTCCAACAACATGAATAATTACTTCCGTAACAATTCAGTCTTTTTTTTTTTTTTTACTATTTTCCACTTACTGACTTAAAAACGATTTCAAATTTAAAGCGATGTTCTTTCTGTCTTTTGTAACGACTCAGTTGTTCACGTTCTTCATTTAGCTCGGAATAATATACCATTAGTTCTTATCGCTGTCTGACTCATAATCGTTAAGCGTAACTACTTTCACACTTCCAGCACCGGAGAGTTCCATGGAAGTGCCCACTTGAGAAAATGAGAAGATAAAATGGTTTGTACTTTTAATATATCGTTTCTAATTATTTTCTTTTTTTCCTTTTTTTTTTTTTTTCTTTTTTACTACTAATAAAATCGTCTCTGGAGGAGGTAAACTCATCCTGGTTTAAAATTAACATCAACAATTTCTAAGTTTAAAACTTTCACTGCCTCAAAGTATTTCTTGTCAGACAGTGACGTCATTGTAATTTCGTGGGAGGAAATAAGAAAGAAAAGAAAGAAAGAAAAGAAAGAAAGAAAGAAAGAAAAGAAAGAAAGAAACTAAAAAGAACAACACAGAAAAAAGAAATTATATTTTTAAAAAAGAGAAATAAACAATAAAGAAAGGAAATACTTAAAACAAGTAACAACAGATTGGAAACTATGAAGAAGAAAGACAACGAGAAAGAAAGAAAAGAAAATTGACAGAAAAGAACGAAAAAGAATGAAACAAACAAAAAAAACGAAAAAAAGAAAAGAAAAAATATTAAGGAAATAAAACGTTATTAAGAAAAGGTAAGCCCTACACGCGAGCCGCTAGTGGCCCGCTAGCGAGCTGCCGATGGCTCTAGCGGTCCGCCGGTGATAACATTGCCGAGACGAACACGCCGCCGGCGGGCCGAGGGAGGGCCACTAGCGGCAAAAGCCACCCAATGACAGATTGGTGGCATGCGTATAGGGGAAATAGACAAACAAGAGATGAAAAAAGAAAAGGGGATGGAAGAAAGTAAGATAATGATAGTAGAGAGAATTCTTTTGAGAAAAAGATAAAATGAAGAAGTGATAGCCTCGTACGGGTTCCTCTCTGCCCGAAGGTAGAGAGTTCGACAGCACAGTTGGAACAGACTCCAGCTAGTCGATATTTACAAGCCCCCCCCCACGAGGTAGCATGTGGCACAAGGCCGAATTTAATGTGGGGTAATCCGAGCCCGTAGGCTCGGCCAAAAGTTCCCCATAGACCCCTTATAAAACGGTGTCGGGTAGCTGTTTCCCGAGACGAGACTATGCATTTGACATAGCCTCGTTTGGGGACTGTCTCTGCCTGGAGGCAGAGAGTTTGACCAACACACCTGGAACAGATTCCAGCTGGTCAATACTTAACAACCTCCCACGGGGTAGGATGAGGCACAAGGCCGAGTTTAATGTTGGGTAATCCGAGCCCGTAGGCTCGGCCAAAAATTCCCCGTAAACCCCGCATAAACGGGATCGGGTCTGTCTACCTCCCCGGACGAGACTCTGTCCTTTGGCATAGCCTCGTCCGGGTTCCTCTTTGCCCGAATGCAGAGAGTTCGACAGCACAGCTGAAACAGATTCCAGCTGGTCTCGCGCAATCCGTTTCCTTACGGGTACTTATAGCTATTTGCTACCTATAGTGTAGTCACTCATGGGGGTGACGGGTTATTCCATTAAATCAATTATTATTATTATTATTATTATTGCGATTTGCGTGGAAATATTGCATTGTTCCGATCTTTTTCATTATTTCATTTTGCCGTCAGCCAGTTAACTTTTCGAAACTTTTTCTTTTATTCTTTGATTGATGCCTCATTTTGTCTTCTTTAGGAAAGGAAATATTTCCTTTATAACTCAGCAATGAAGAATAACTGCAAAATCTTTTAGACAAGTTTCGAATTATTTATAAGTCTGCCATTCGCCCATGCATTGAATATGGTGTTGAATATATCTTAGTGGCTTTATCGCCTTACTTTTTCTTTTTAAAGTATTTCACCCCAAGCAAGATGTGAGTGCCACTAGCACGCAATGGTTTACAGAGAGTGGGAGCAAGAGTAAAGATGCGTGATAGAGGAAAGGATGAAGAGAAAGACGAGGAATTAGATCAAGGCATCTGAAGATGTCGATTGATATTACCTTTGAATAATTGAAAATTATAGCTATCAGGGAAGCAAGTAAGAGGAGGGGACTTCCACAGACGGAAAGTGCGGGACATGAAGCTATTGGAGTAGAAGAGACGACTACATTTAACAGTTTCGACAGTGAAAAGGTAGGACTGAGATGCCAACCTTGTAACACGCTTAAATTCATGCAGTTTGGGAACCAGCGAAAGTAGCTCGTCGGAAAGTTTCCCTGAAAGTATTTGTAGAAAAGACAGACTGTAACGACGGCACGTCTGTGAGAAAGTGACTGTAGACGAGATGCCAGATCAGGACCTATCACATTGCTTATATCCGTCTCTGGATTTTGTCGAGGACCTCAAGAAGAACAGCGGGCCCCAGACTATATATGGCAGCAGTTTTTTCCATGCAAGGGAAAATGGTTGATTTATAGATTTGAAGGATGAACTCAGGCGAGAAAAACTTTCTGGCACGACACACAGAATCAACTTTCCATGCAGTAGAAATGATTCATAAAAAATGATAGCAAATCAATGCTAGAAGAATGAGTTAAATATTAACCATAAAAAGCCAATATATGGTAACTGTAATAGGCGGGGGCACCAGACCATATATGGCAACAGTGATCGTATTTTCGGCAGGAACAGTTTTTTTTGTTGCATGCTGGGAGAATTTTATTTTTTTAATTTTATTTAAATTATTTTAAACAACGTCTTTGTGTTACTTTTTTATTTTGTTCTATTTATAATTTTCATCATTATTATTATTTTATATCTTATTTTTATTTATTTATAATAATAAATGTCTCAACATTTTTCTCAAATTCTTCCCTTCTCCCTCTCTGTTCAAGTTCTTTCTTTCTTTCTTTCTAAATGTTTACCTTTCTCCTGCTCTCACTTCTTCATTTTATCTTTTTCCCAAAAGAATCCTCTCTTCTTTATTATCATTTTCTGTCTACCTCCTCGTCCGAGGAGGTAGACAGAATTTTTGGCCGAGCCTACAGAATCGGATGACCCACGTTAAACTCGGCCTAGTGCCACATCTACCCTCGTGGAGAGAGGCTAGTAAATATTGACTAGCTGGAATCTGTTCTAGCTGTGCTGTCGAATTCTCTGCCTTCGGGCAGAGAGGAACCCGAACGAGGCTATGCCGAAGGGTATACATACATACGCTAGATAGAATGTAAAAATTATTTTCCTACCAAATCCAAGTTCTTGTGCATAAAAGAAAAACTTAGTAGAAATAGCAAAGCACAATAATAGGCGCAAAATTATGAAACAGGACAACCACTGCGTAAAATTTTTAAAGAAAAAAACACACTTATATTCAGTTTTCACAATTACGAAAAGTTTGCACAAATATT
Source organism: Acanthosepion esculentum (assembly GCA_964036315.1). Taxonomy (NCBI): domain Eukaryota; kingdom Metazoa; phylum Mollusca; class Cephalopoda; order Sepiida; family Sepiidae; genus Acanthosepion; species Acanthosepion esculentum. Next base: position 95,846,083 of record OZ038505.1, read on the forward strand.
TCCTTTTGTGCGCCTATAACAATTTCAAGGGTGTGCATCATTTAGAGGCGTTTTCACTGCATCATTTCGTAAGAAAACATATTCACAGTTGTGAAGATCTTTTGGTGCGTAAATGTCTTTTTAGCGTGTTCTAGTGGGTGGGAAAACCAGATCACTGATTCGCTGTTTAAAGTTTTGTACGAACGATGTGGCTGGCTGTAGATGATTTGTTTTATCGCAAAACTGTTATGTTATGTCAAGGATGTCCCAAAAACCATTTCGGATGCTATGCATCTCAAATCTTCCTTGGTGACATTTCTGATGTATAAGAAAACCAGTGGTAGATTTTCTAATTATGCCCTGGAATTGTTATTAGCTGTTATTGTTGCCTTAAGTTGACTGTGGTATCGTTCAAATAAGCCATTGACACAAGGATGATATGTTGTTGTTGCTATGTGCTTGACTCCAAAAGAGATTTGGGAACTCATCGAAGAGTGTAGATTGAAACTGGGAGCCTCGATCTGTAGATATTATTGAAGGACAACCAAACAACTGTATCCACTCCGGCAAGATATTTTTACAGATTATTTCTGTAGATATATCCCTCGGGGAAACAACGACAGGCCATCTTGTAAATTGATCGATAATAGTGAGTAGATAATTATATCTATTTGCTTCTGATAAATTTCCACTATATCTGGTTTGCTAAATTGTCCAGAACGAGACTCTGAATGCCTGTTTAGCTTGCTTTTTTGACAATTTAAACAGGTTTGAGCCCAGTATTTTACGTCAGTAGGCATGCTAGGCCAAGCAAAACAATTGCTATTAAGTTCGACGGTAGCTCATCATCCAGGATGTGAGAAATTGTGAAAATGTTTAAATATCTTGAAAAGGTCCTGAGTATGTAGGGCAAAGAGGTCTTTTCACTGGATCATTTCCTAAGAAAACATATTCACATCTATGAAGGTCTTTTTTCGTCTCCTAGTTGAAGCGAAAACCAGATCACTGATTAAGATTAAGTGAAAACCAGATCACCCATTGTTTAACGTTTTGTGCAAACGATGTTGTTGGCTGTAGGTGATTTGGCAAAATTGTTCTGGTAGTGTCAATGGTTTCCCTAAAAACATTTCGGATGCTGTGCATCCCAAATCTTTCTTAATGACATTTCTGATGGATAACAAAACCAGTGGTAGATTTTCTAATCATGGAATCGTTACTGGCTGTTATTGCTGCCTTAAGTTGCCTGTGGTATCGTTCAACTAAGCCATTGACACACGGACGATATGTTGTTGTTGCTATGCGCTTGACTCCCAATAGTTTTAACTCATCGAAGATTGTATATTGAAACTGGGAGCCTCGATCTGTAGATATTATTGAAGGACAACCAAAAATTGGTATCCACTCCTGCAAGATATTTTTACAGATTGTTTCTGTAGATATATCTCTCAGGGAATCAATGGCAGGCCATCTTGTAAATCGATCGACAATAGTGAGTAGATAATGATATCCATTTGCTTCTGGTAACAGTCCCACTATATCGATGTGTATGTTCATGCACCTACCGTCTGGTTTGATAAATTTTCCGGAAGGGGACTTTGAATGCCTGTTTACGTTGCATTTTTGATAATTTAAACAGGTTTGAGACCAGTTTTTTTTATGTCAGTATGCATGTTGGGCCAGAAAAAACGATTGCTAATCAACTTGACGGTAGCTCGGCGCCCAGGATGTAAGAGGTTGTGAAAATGTTTGAATATCTTTTTTCTCAAAAAAAGTGGTATGTATGGTCTTGAATAACAAGTCCCCACATCGCAATGCAGTGGGGGGGGGGGGTTTACGAATGGAACAGGGTGTTCTTTCAATTGTAAATCAGTGTCCTCTTTTACTTTGTCTAATGTGGCATTTTTTTTTGTTTTGTTTTTCATCAGCAATTAGGTCAAAGGTAAAGGTTTCAGAATCGATAGATTGTATCGTGGAGTGCGAGAGTGTATCTGACGCGATATTGTGTGAACCTTTAATATGACGGATATCTGAAGTACATTCGGATATATAATCCAGTTGCCGGGTATCTCTGGGTGTATATTTTTCTGTATTCATGTGTAAGGTGTAAAGCGAGTGATTTGTGATCGGTGAAAACAGTAAAATTTCGTCCTTCGAGCAGATGTCGGAAATCTCTTATGGATAAGTAAATTGCGAGTAACCCCCTCAAGAAGGCCCGTCCTGGGTATGACGATAAACTACATCCGCGTCCTTAGCAAGACGTTAAACTACGTTCAGCAGCAAGGCCTCTGATCAAGAGGTTTTGAGGAGCGTGGAACCACCTCTTAATTGCTGATGTTCCCAGGTCCACCCTGACCCGGGGTCGTAGCACCTGTTAGGGTCCCAGCTATGAGCAAATAGTTATCCCGGAAACTGGGGTAAAAACACTATGAAAGTGTAAAAATAGCTTTTAATACCAGAAATACTTCAAAAAATTATTACCAGCAATAAATTTTTGAAGTAAAGAAAACTATTACCAGCAGTACATTTTTGAAAAAAAAATTATTACCAAAAATATTAAAAAAAAAAAAAATATTACTAGCAATACATTTTTGAAAAAGCAAATTATCAGCAATACATTTCTGAAGGAAAAATATTACCAGAAACAGACTTTTGACAAAACAAAATATTACCAATAATAAAAATTTTGTCGGCATTAAATAACCCATTGAGGTTGATATGCCGTAAAACAAACCAAACCCTCAAGAAGGTACTCTATTTTTCTTCAACGCTGTTTAATTTCATAGGAAAAAAAGATAGCTTTTCTGAGCCATTTTGATTTTGATGTTGAACTGCTCCAGTTGAATCTCCTGAGGCGTCGGTCGTTAATGTGAGTGTTGAGTTTGCATCATCATATAAGAGAATTTAGTAAATTCTTCTAGCGCGTTTTAGCGTCATGAAATGCCGGTAATGCTTCTCAGTCGATAAATATTTTTGAATTCTTATTCTTTTGTTTTTTGACCCCTCACATGTTTGTGAGGGTTCAAAATTCTAGAACAACCTGGAAGAAATCTACGGCAGTAGTTAACTAAACCGAGAACTCTTCGTAGTAGTCGCAGTGATGTTGGCCGCGGGAAATGTTGTATTGCTGCTAATTTATCTGCGACCGGTGTGCTTCCGTGTTTGTCGATCACATGGCCCAAGAAATTCAATTTCGAAACAGCAAAATCACATTTGTTTTTTATTTTCATCCCGAAATGTATCAGTCTCTCGAAAACTTGATCTTGATGTTCTTGTGTCGCAGTTAGCTCCCCCTCATTTTCTCAACACTTCACTAGAGGTCTCTCCCTCCCGGGAGTATAAATACGGGCTGACCTTTCGCCTCGCCCTCTCTCTCTTTCTTTCCACAGCTGCGCCCACGGGCGGCTCACCCGACCTCGCTGGAGGTCGGCAACTGTCGCACGTGGTGCGAGGTATTTCCAGTATGTGAACTCTCACACACAACTAGCGTTTCCCATGTTCAGGGAATACGCTAGAACAAGATTCACCAAACCGTACGGACATTCCAACTCAAACACACACACACAATAACTTTCCACACAGACACTAAACGTTCTATACATGTTTTAAATGTATTTGTAAACCCGTGTATCAATCTGTTTTTATCTGTTTGTTAATAATATATATTTGTTCGCATACATATATCTGTCTCGTTTGTTCCTTTGGACCCCATTAAAGTCCAACATTCTTTTTAATGTGGCTGGACCGGTCAACGAAGTCTTAAACCAGAGATAATTCATCTTCTCTACTTCTTCCATTCTCACACGGCCGGTCCACCACACTTGGCTCTCTCAACTATCAAATAGAAACGTCATCAATATAAGCAAAAGCAAAAATCAATCGTCTCAAAACTTCGTCGATAAATCTCTGAAAAGTTTGGGCAGCATTACGTAAACTAAATGGCATCCTCGTGAACTGATAAAGTCCAAAACAAGTGGTAATTGCTGTTTTCTTCTACTGGAATCTGGTATTATGCCTTAACCTAATCCAGTTTAGTAAAAACTGTGGTTCCTTGTAAACCTATGGTGAAATCGTATCAATGTAGGATTCGGTATTTATCTGGAATTGTTTTTGCGTTAAGATTCCTGAAATCCCTACAAGTTCGCCATGCGCCTGTATCTGGCTTGGGAACCATGTGTAGTGAAGAGGAGTATAGATTACCTGAAGGACCTATGATACATAAATGTAACATATGTTAAAATTCATCTTTTGCTATTTTAGATGCAATCTGCGTGGTGACGTGTATCTAGGTGATCCAGTTGTTGTGATGTAATGTTTAGCAGTGTGGCGAATTTCGTCTGTATGTTTTAAGGGCGTGGTAAGAGTAGGAATTGTTTTTTTATCAATTCCTAAAATCCATTATCAGCCGGTATTGCAGAACTAATTTCAGTTGATGTGTAGAGTGAGGTGATTTCCTTTGCCTATAACTTTGTGTTACTGTCGATGAGAGAGTGTGTCGCCAAATTCCCTAATAGGTCGAAATGAGATTTTTTAAAATCTTATCCTAGAATTGGTGTTTTCACTTTCACTTGTGTGAAAATCCACGGTAAAGATCGTCGTAATCCCCAATTGAGCGCTAGTGACATCTCTCCGTATGTTTCGAGTTTTGATCCGTTTGCAGCCTGTAATCTGAATGTGGCTAGTGTATGTTTTTGGTTAGGAGCCGATGGAATAACACCGAATTTGTGCACCGGTGTAGACTAAAAATAAATATCCAGTATTTTCGTCCCGGATGTAAAATAGACCACATTCTTGTCCCATTCCAGTAGCTAAGGTCATCTTTACTTGCTACTGGAATGATCGTTTTCATGGTGTTGTCTAGAATTGTGGGAGTTTGTAGCGGACCGCTGGGGTGAAGATGCGAAGAGATATCAGAAGGTTAAATTTTTCTGCTGGCGGGTCCAGCTACATGAGAATGTTGGACTTTAATTAAGTCCAAAGAAGACAAAGAAATAAACAAGACTGATATATATGGGTAAACAAATATATATTAATAACAAAACAAGTTAAACAAAGACATGAACAGTTACATATTATTTGTATGGAGAAATTATGTGTGTGTTGTAAGTGTTCGTACGTACGTGTATTGTTCTTAGCGTGTTCCCAGAATTTGGGAAACGCTGTAACTGAGAGAGGTCACATATTGGCCTAAGTGAAAAAGAGAGAGATTTTACCTCACCTCCGCGCAAGGTAGCGGCCCAAGGCCTAAGTCGAAAAAGAGAGTGAGAGAAGGGTCAGCCAGTATTTATAGCCAGGGTAGAGACCCCTGTTGAAGGATTAAAGAACTGAGGAGGAGCTAACTGCAACAATTTCCTTGAATTGAAGTTGCATGGTTCTGTGCACTTCTTTACCTTTTTTTCAAACTTATAATAATACCAACAAGTAACGTAGGTAAGTCGTTCTCTGGAGCAGTGATCGGCAACCTTTTGCTAACTATGTGCTGACTTAGGGTTTTGAAATCATTCAGTGTGTCAACAGCTTACGTATTTTTATACAAGTCAAGGTCAATATACCTGTTCTACAATATAGTTTTATATAGTAATATATAGTACATATATTTTTAAAATTGAAACAGCTAAATATCTTCTTTGCGCTGTAGTAGTTATTGGTTCGGAGTTCGTGATGTCATTTGCGGCTGCGTTCCATTGTAAACTGCTTGGCGTGACACGTGTGGCACGCGTGCCGTATGTTGCCGACCCCTGCTCTGTAGGGTGAGTTCGACCTGCCCCGACTTCTTCTGCACGGTGATTTTGATCTCTGAACGAAAACGCTGGAATTTTTACCTTCGTACCAAACTCTGTACTTGTATGGTGAGGTTGGCGATATTTTGCTGTATTTGAAGCGACTCTTCTAACATGTCGTTTGGGGCTGCTTTAGTTGTTGGTATATGTGATGTGGCGTATACGCTTTTGTCCTTGTGGTTGTCATGTATTTTGTCCGCTACTTCTAGTACACTCTTTAACTCTAAATTATCGGGGAGAGATGCGAGTATCTGTGTTGTGTGCGATTGTAATTTGTCCGTCAATATTTTTTTTACACTGCTTCGGACATTGTATTGTCTCCTAATAACGTTCCCATTTTCCGCAGAAACTGTGAAGGTTTTAGATTTCCCAGATTCAAATTACTGAACAGATCGTGTAACCTTCTCTTATCCGATTTTCCGTAACGCCTAATGATTGCATTTTTCAACGTGTCGTAAGGTTTGTCTCCTTGTCAAGGAAATCGGCTACTTTTGTCGCCACGTCTGTAGGGAGTCTTTCGAGATCGTAGGCATATCGTGAGCTTTGCGATGGGATTTTCTTTGAGTTAAAATTACGTTTAATTGTAAAAACCAGATTTGCACATTTGTCTGGTTGTAAATGGATAAATTTACAGTTATCACGGTTTCCATGGATTCTGTGGTGTTTGCGTCCATTTTCTACGTCTTGGTGTTATGGTTATGTTTTTGCCACGACTTGGTGAGAGAATTTGTAACATTTGGATATGTGGCTGAATATCGGCTCCATTTTATTGAATCTTTGTTCTTTCGGATCAGAAGATTACGAGTTCGTATCACGTCGGTTGGTCACCAGTTTGTAGGGTCAGTCTACAAGGATTAAAAGTGAAAAATTAAAATCCGAGTACTTTGCCCACAAATACAACATAACGTAAAAAAAATATTTTTGCATAGGTAAAAAAGGAAAACCAGATTGAAATAATCATATATTTATGTACGAGTTAACATCTGTTTTTACACGGTAACGAAAGAATTCTGGTTGAGTGTCAGCAGATTCAGTCGATGACAAGTGACTTCGTCGAGTTGCTGATTGGCTCTTTAAAGTGTGTTTTGTGTGTGTGTGTGTGTATGTGTGTGTGTGTGTGTGTGTTTTTTTATTGACTAAGGAGTGTTGGTTGTTAGTCGTCCAAACAAAAGGCAGAATTTGTCTTAGTCACAGTTGAATAAAAGTTGACAGAAATTCAAACACGTTGATTCCGTAGAGATAAGCTGGGCTGATGACAGGACGAGTAATTGTCCGCAAGATTTAAACCAAGAACGGCAAGATATACTAGACGTTTAAGAGAAGTGGGTAGCCGTCGTATAAAAACTTGTGGGTTCGAGATGAATGATGTCAAAAGAAAATAACTCGTCGCAAGAATTATCTGGAATTACTGCAGAAGATAGTGGACATCATGATGGATGTTTGCCGCTGGAATTAACCAATGAACGGTGAGGTATGATGGTCACTGGAAGGACATGACAGACCGTTGAATAAGCTTTCGGTTCGACTCAAGACAAAAGATGTCAGGAGGAATAACTGACCGTATGAATTAACTAAATTTACAACAGAAAATAGTGGACATCATGACGGATATGTTGGCCGCAGGAATTAACCAATGAAAGGCAAGGTATGATGGTCATTTGATCGGAGTGACCGGCCGTCAAATAAACATCAGGTTGACCAAAGATGATTGATGTCAGAACGAATAGCTGGTGGCAGGGATTAACAGAAGTTACGGCAAAGAATAGAAGTCATCAGGATGAATAGCTGATCACATGAAGTTAGCCAATGGACTGGTGAATTGAGAGTGTCAGAAAATGCCGGAAATAAAAACGGGCTGTCAAATAGCCATAGAATCAAAGAGTCTGGGTGTGCTAGAAGTAATAACACCGGAAGAAGAGAAACCGGGAGAAAAGAACTGCATAGAAGCAGGAAAGGAAACTTCCAACTAGCGTCCAGTGGGCAAACAAAATAAGTGGGCCGTAACTTAATGCAGAAGCCGTGTTGATTCATCCTGGACACGGTAATGACTTCCGCCGTCGTTCCTCCTCCTTCCCTAGATTTATTGCGTAAAAATACAGCAATTGTGGCACAAGGATAAACAGGAGAAATGGGTTGAGGTTGGTCGACACTATCTTATGCCTAGTTAATCCGATTCACGATCCAATCATTCGTTACAATTTGCACATGCACCACAAGAACTCTTCCGTCATCATTCAATCCTCCATATGCAACAATACCGCACACACACACAGGGAACCTATAAAAGACCCCATGACATAAAAAATTTTAATATAAAATTAAATTTTAAAAATTATTGATGATAAGCAATGAGTTGGGAGGGGATGAACCCGAAACCAAACTAAAATATAACAAAACACACAAAGTAAAAATAATTGATATTAGTAGGACCCCTCCACCCCTCAAAAGAAATGCGAATGACTTTAAGCTAAGTGAGAGAGAAAAATAAAATAAATTCGGACATGGGAAAAAAGCTAACCCAGTCGAGATGAAAAGGGGGGAGCCAAAAAATGGGAAGGTTGGGAATCTCGGCTTGGATCATAACGAATGAAGAAGCCGGAAACATGCCAGGAACAACACTTACTAACATTAACTAGATACACAAGAAGGGTCTATCCTAACCAAGGGAGGGCTCCACAAGAAACCGTCCCGATGTGACTTAGAGAGACATAAAAAAGAAAATCAAAGCTAGTCCCGTTCACGCGAACCAGGCTCGCCGCAGTCACCCACCTTTCGGTCTGATCTTCATCCTGAATTGATGATCAAAGAATATTACCAGATCCCGATGAGAATAGTGTTCACACTGCAAGATTTCCTCCTTCCGTGTCGTCCACATCACCATTCGAACCGTGGCCAGCAGCAACAGAAACAACATCCGTTTCACCCCAGAATACGGGGGTGACACATTGTCACAAGCGTATGCGCGATTAATGAACACTAGCATTTCGGTAGTGATACGAGCCGTCAACTTGCCGATAAAGTCCCATAGGGGGCGCACCCGAGGACAATGGCAGAAGGCGTGCGCAGCCGTTTCCTCTAAACCAAGGTCACACCGTTCGCAGTCTGGCAAATCCTCCAAGCCCCATATTAAGGCCTCGTCATTGAGAAATAGTCTATTCTAAACCAGTCGCTAGGAAAGTGACAACTCAGGTTTACTGATGTAATCCGCCGCTGGCACCCAAGACCAAAACGAGCGAAACTCACCCACCGGCAAGCCGATCCGAGAGTGTAGTGAATCGTTCGCGACTCCCTCTACTAGTTCATGATAGATGACTCTCCAATGGCCGAGAAAGGTCACTGAACCGATGAATAACCTTCATGGCCGACCGACACTCAAGGAAGAAACTCGATTGATCCCGAGGCCTACGAAGGTGTTCAGCCCTCGAGACGGGAGGAGTAATTGTATGGTAAGGGAAGGCAACCCTTACACTACTCGCCAAAACTGAGTTCTCCGTCAACGCACTGCGTAGGGAAGCCAGCCTCGAGATGAGTTTGTAAATCGCCAAGTTCGGCATCCCTAGCCCCTATGGCACGGTTTTGGGGCACAGACATCTCTGTCGACGTGATTTTTTTCTTCCCGCCCACAAGACGAAGAAAAGCAAGGGCTCGGTCGCCTTCTTACGTTCTTTGCAAAGAGAAAGTACAAGCAAGCGGTAAAGAACAAGAGGAAAGATGTAAGTGGCACACATTTCAGCTGTGCTTTTCAAGAACAACCTCCTTCGTCACCAAGTCTAGACCGCAGCATCGACCTCCGTCTTTACTTCTGACCAATTTTTCTTCGGGTGGAGGTCGGGTATAAACCACACTCCAAAAATGCGAACAGGACCGTCCGTCTAACCAAAGGGCCCCGAAAGATCGACCCCCTTCCAGGCACTAACCGCATGTAGGAAGTCTTGTCGCGGTTAATCTTCCCTCCGTAACCTTTTAGTAGCATTCAAGCGCCTTCAGTACCACCTCAATTTCGCTGTAGGACGACGCGAAAGTAGTTACGTCATCGGCGTACGCGGAAACCCTGGCTGGAGCACCACCAGGGACAGCGATTCCACGTAGGGCCGGACTGCACGCCCCGTTCCTCACCCGGTGAAGGCGAGGCTCTAACGCTAAAGCGTAAAGTAGAGGCAACAGTGGAAAACCTTGACAAACCGACCGAGACAGCGCAAAAGCGCATGATCACCTTCCATTCACCTGTATCACAGCACTGGGGGAACGATACAGGAGATTAATCAACCGGCAGAAGTCGGGTTCGAATCCGGCGGTCTGCCAGGTAGCGATGGTCGACCCAATCAAATGCCTTGGACTGATCCAAATTGATCATCGTCTTTTACTCTCTTTAGGATCGTGCGGATCAGATGCAGGTTGCTCTAAATTGTTCGGCCCTTCACAGCACAAGTCTGCTCAGGTGTCCTAACAGAATCTCGGCAAACGTTCCGTCAGGGTATTGGCCAAAATCTGTGTTTAGCAGAATTATGGGCCTGTAATCGTCTAAAACTGCCCAACACTCTTGTGCTTTTTCAAAAGCGGTCGGGGATGGACTCTGGCGGAACCAGTTGTTGAACACGACAGTCAAAATCGGAACAAAGATGTCCGACAATTTCAATTACAATATCATAGGGCAAAAACATCCAGACCGGAGATTTGCCTCTGCCGACTTCTTCAATGCAGTGTAGGCCACGCCCTCCGTGATCTCCCTGTCACAGATAGCCGCTTCAGTCGGCGAAAGCCGAGGAAAATAAGTAGCTCCGAAAGAAGAAGTTGAAGTTGAAATAAAGGGAGATATGTGGAGGGAATTGTGAACGGAGCCCCGGCAGGTGAAAGAGAAAGGCTCTTGATTTTGGGAAAATGTCCTCAATTTCCGCTGGGGCTGCAGGGACTGATTGGGACCTGGCTCGGTCCATGACACTTTCCTTCCTGTCTCATTCGGTTCGCTTTTCTGTTGGTTTTTCCTCCTCTTCCTCCTTCCCCCTTCTTCAAAGAGGAGGATCATGGAGGAGGCATTTCCTCCACCTCCATTCAGAGTCGGCACACCTTTGTTCATGCTGTTGTCGTTGTTTCTTTTGCTGTTGAGTTTTCTGTTATTGATGCTTATTTTGTTGCTGCAGTTGTTGGTCTTGTTGTTGCTGGGGTTTGCTGTTGTTGCTGCTGTTGTTTTTGTCTTGGGCTGCTGCTGTTGCTTTTACTTGCTGCTTCCCTTTGGGGGGCTGAGGCCGTTGTTTGTGATGCTTTTCCGGCTCCGGCCGCTCCTTGGATTGCGGTTGCTGTAAGACTGCCTGCTGGTAGGGGAGGGCTCGATAGCTTTCGTTCCTTCTTCCCCACTTCTTTCCATTCTCCGTCAGGGACCTTGCCGGATACTACCGCTATTTCTACTGCTTCCACTGCTGCTGCTGCTTGGCTGGGCTGTGACGGTGCCGCGTTCTTGCCAGGACATGCCTTTGATATGTGTCCGACGGCACCACATCACCAACAGTAGGGCGACGTCCTTCCACGACCACGGACATCATCTTTTCCCGGCACATCAACACGTTGGGGATCTCACTGAAACTTTTCCGCGTTAAAGTAACCTGGAGGACAAAGTCCCCAGCGGTAATCTTAGCTTTGCTAACTGTTGCCGAGACCACCTCCACGTCGCCTTATTGGGCAAAAGATGCTACCAGCCTAATACAGCTTATATTCACTGAGACTCACTTCTCGTTGCCAGGGTGATTCCTGCCTCCTTTTCTTCGCCTCTTCCTCTGTTCCTCTTCTTCCCTCCCGAAATTTACCTTAAAATGAGTAAAGTTGTGACACAAGGTCAGTTTCTGACGTGGGAACCAGAGTGGAAACACTCGGGCGTTGGTCTAAGCTGGTCTTAGCTTGTCTAGGCTGGTCAAAGCTTGTCTAAGCTGGTCAAAGCTTTCTAAGCTGGTCTTAGCTGGTCATAGCTTGTCTAAGCTGGTCTTAGCTGATCATAGCTTGTCTAAGCTGGTTAAAGCTTGTCTAAGCTGGTCTTAGCTGATCAACGCTTTTCTAAGCTGTTCAAAGATTCCTAAGCTGGTCTTAGCTGGTCATAGCTTGTCTTGTTATGCAACAGCGGGGTGTGAGGTTGGGTCAACGCAAGGTAGGAGAACAGAAAATATACTACAAACGCATCATCTAATCCGACGGGAAAAAAACCCTTCTCTTCCTTTTCCCATCCCTCCGGAAGAATCATCCGGAAGGAAATTCCCCCTCGTTCCTCCTCTTCCCCACCGAGCGGCGAAAATTCGCCAGTGTATATGACAAGGGGGTATAATAACATCACCTGGGCTTGCTACATACTTAATATCTAAAGGAAATAAATCCCGAGTTGATATAAAGTATAAAAAGTATTATAGAATGTTCACGAAGTGTATTTAGATTATGTTAGTAATAATCGACCAACTAAAGAGAAATTAGGTTGATTATAAATCTAAATAGACTTGTTATATTGGATAGAAGAAAGTGGGGGTGACGCAATGAAGAAAATGCTAAGGTCTTGAAGAAATGTTGCGTCTGCTATGATTACGTGATTGGGGTAGTAAAGGTCTACGATAAGGCCCTTCTCCGAGAAAATTGATCGTATCAATTAGTAGTAAATGTAGGTCTTAAAATCATTTGGAAAGATAACCTTCCTACTAGAACGAGTCTGTTTAACAGGGGAGGTAACTGCATCAGTCTGTACACTAGGCTACACCTCTGGTGTGGTATCCACTGATGTACGTGGATATTTTCTTCTCAAGAAAAACTGGTCTAACACGGTCTAAGGAGACTGTGTCTGTGTGATCACCTCGTTGTATTGTAAAATATTTGTCAGAACGATCGCTGACTTTGAAAGGTCCTAAATATGCAGGAGTTAGAGGTTGTTTGCCAGCATCATTCCTTACAAAGACAAAATCACATTTCTGAAGCTGCTGAGGGAGTTAAATATTAGCTGGATGTCGTGGAAGACAAGAAGATTTGTGAATTCTCTAAAAAGAGACGACTAAAACTGGGGACCCCTGTCTGTGGTAACCACACTCGGTGTACGAATATTGAAATCGACTCTCTGAGGACCGCCTTGGCAACAGTAACGGCTGAAGTGTCCTTGATCGGTATAGGCGTAGGCCAGCGTGAAAAACGGTCCACAATGGTTAAGAGATAAGGATAACCCTGACACACTGGTAGTAGACCAACTATGCCGAGGTGAATATGTGTAAAGCGAGCATCAGAGTTGCTGAAGGTACCAATGGGCGAAAGGTATGTCGATGTACCTTACACTTCTGGCACTCTAAGCAATTTGAGACCCATTCACGAACATCCGAGTTCATATTAGGCCACACAAAACGATTTGCAACTAACTTGACTGTGGCTCGCTTACTAGGATGGGATAAACCATGCATGTGTTCAAATACAAGTCTTCTCAAAGAAGGAGGGGCATAGGACCTAGGGGAACTTAATTTAACGTTACAATATAAGGTACTGTCACTGAAAGGGGCAAGAAATTCCTGAAGGCCGAGTGAAGTATCCGCCAAAACATGGTTCAGGGTAGAATCAGGTATCTGTCCGTCTGCTATCAGATCTTGACGAAGAACGTCAGTATCCCGGACATACAGACCAGTTCCTGAAAGAATGTCAGCAACGATGTTGTTCTTCCGTTTTACATACTGAATATCAGTTGTAAATTGCGATATGTGACCTAAATATCTAATCTCACGAGATTGTATATTCGTCTGAATTATCATTCATGACTGTAGTGTGTGAAAATTGTAAAAGACCAACATTCCAGCAAATACCGAAAATGTTTACTGTCAAAGTAAATGACTAACAATTCACGAGAGAAGGTACTACAGTGTAACCCGGATATAAGAGAGTTATCGGGACCAAAGAAGAAGTATCTTATATCCGGGTTTCTCTTATATCCGGGTTTGGTCTATTATATATACATTAACACAGGCTCTAATTTGGGACCAGAGAAAATCTCTCTTATATCCGAGTTTCTCTTATATCCGGGTACCTTATATCCGGGTTACACTGTATATGGTGACTGAGCTGGGGACAGTTTAGCTGAAAAGAATGCGATAGGTTTCCGTTGAGAATGTGAATCTTGTTCAACTGCTTCTCCAACTGCAGATTTCAATGTATCACTAGTCAGGCATATTAGTTTGTGGATTATTCTCGATAAATGACAAACAGCAATATGCCTGACTAAAAAATTAAATTTTTATAAAATAGCTAGACAGATAGCTAGCTAGCTAGATAGATAGATAGATAGATAGATAACATTAAATAAAGTTAAAATCATATTAGCTTCTTTTTAAATTGATACCTGCATTTATGTTGTGGCTAAGTTTATTTTGGAATGTGAGTGCAGGGTATATAGAGCGTAAAATAGTGTAATTTAAGGAAACTGATAAGAAAAAAAACATCGCCTAAATAAATATCCGCACAGCTTGTTGGAAACATATCGTGTATCAGAAATATATTTTCCAGGGTCAATGAACGGTCACATGTCCCGCAAAAAAATAAAGTTTAGAAGGAACAGGATGTGTCAAAGTCTTTTCATTGGTTTTTGAATTGACTAATCAGGAACGAGAGGAAGGACTTTGTCTTGGTATCGAGGGGATGACCCAAAAATTTTGAAAAAAATTAAAAAATTAAAAACGATTGGAGTAGGGAAGTTCTCTCACTCACTTTGCTCCGCTCCATCGCCGACGATTGATCAGCAACATTTCCTGCTATACGGATAGCAAGTCTTTTACCATTTATTATTACAAGAAAACCTTACGCTTGGTGAAAAGATAACTTTTGATTTTCAGTGAGACATCCAGACGGTGAGATTTGGGGACATTTGGCCTGAGGAGAACAGAGACGGTTCACTGGGAAGTAACAATCGTAGTTCGCCTAAATATCAACCCGAGTCACAGCGTATGGTAGTGGTTAATGGTACCGAAAGTGAGTTTGGCATGTCGAGTTCAAATTCCAGCCCAGACCGTTAGGTTCGCTTTCTTACAAGCTTACTTTTGGGAAAGGTAGTGATCTATTTATTTTTCCCTCTAACCTCTCTCCGGTTTTTGAACAGAAGTAGTTGTTTATCCCTTGTCCAGGATTGGGTTTTTGCTTCCTTCTAAAGTCTTCCCATTCTCCTTTCGCTCTCAGAAGCAACCTTGCGTTTTAATGGCATTGTCGCCTTGCTTAGGGTGAACTGATTAAAAAAAAGATATGGATTAAAATAGCAAGCCTAACTGCGCTCTCTCGCCTTGGCTAGAATCCAATCTAGGAGAAGGATAACTTAAAGACGGTTGGGCACGGTGCAGGGAACTCCATCACGTACTTGTTAAGGAAATCACTGTATTGCTGAGACTGGGGCCCAGCACTCTATATGGAGTGAGGAGGACTTTTCTTTCTTTTTTTCCCCTCTCTCTCTCTCTCTCTCTCTCTCTCTCTCTCTCTTCCTTTCTTTTTCTCTCTCTTTTCCTTTCTTTCTATTTTTTATCATTTTATTTATTTCATTTTCTCTCTCTTTTCCTTTCTTTTTCTCACTTTTTCTTTTTATCTCTTTCTTTCTCTTTTTCTTTATTTTCCTTTCTTTCTTTCTTTTTTCTTTCTCTTTCTTTTTTCTCTTTCTCTCTTTTCCTTTCTTTCTTTTCTCTTTCTTTTCATTTCTTTCTTTCTTTTCCTTCTTTTTCTTTCTTTTTCTCTTTCTTTCTTTCTCTCTCTCTCTCTCTCTTCCTTTACTTCTTTTCTCTTTTTCTTTTTCTCTCTCTTTTTCTTTTTCTCTCTTTTCCTTTACCTCTTTTCTCTCTTTTTCTCTTTCTCTTTATTTTTTCTTTTCTCTCCTTTTCTTTCTTTCTTTTTCTCTCTTTTTCTTTTTCTCTTTCTCTTTTTCCTTTCCTTTTTTCCTCTCTTTTTCTTTCTCTCTCACACACATACACATACACATTTTATTTTCAATAGAAAATATATTATTACACACACGCATGCATATATAGAGTGCCATGCATGTGTATTCACTCCTCGTTTAACTTTTTTCACTTTTTGTCAAGTTACAAGCACAAATTTCCCAGTATTTTATTGTCGTTTTATATAATGTCCCAACCCCAAATAGTGCATCATTTTGAAGTCGGGAGAAATACTACATAGTTTTCAAAATTATTAAAAAAATAAAATAAAAAAACTGATAAGTGTTGATTGCATACGTATTCACCCCTCTTTATTATGAAACCCTTTACTATGAAAATAAAATCAAATACAACCAATTGCTTTAAGGAGTTACATAATTAGTAGAGTTAACCTCATTATGACGATTTCTCTTAAGGAAAGAATGGCGAAAGAGATATGATCCTTGATTCTACAGTCTCCAATTAAATATACCTGTTCTATGAAGGCCTCAGAGTTTCCCTAGGAAATGATCCTTGACCTCAATGTTGTTCTTTGTTCCTTTATGGAACATAGAGCATTATTGAAATTAAGGAGTTCACTATATAGGTCAGGGATAAAGCTGTGGAGAAGTTCGAGGGTCATTCAACAAACAAGTTGAATTTTTCGGTATAAGGACTTCTAATGCAGATAGAAGCTTACTCTTTTTTATTTTTTATTTTTTTTGTTTTACTTCTTTTTCACATGGATTTAATTTCTTTTGCAGATTAAAAAAAGAGTTTTGGCGATTAACAAAGATGGCCGACCAAGAAGCATGCTCCAGGATTGAACAGCGGTCAGTTATCAAGCTTTTGGTTGCTGAAGGGTGCAAACCAGTTGAAATTCATAGGAGAATGTCAACTGTGTATGGTTCCACATGTTTCAGCCAAAAGAATGTCTGCAAGTGGGCTGAATTGTTTAAAGAAGGACGGAGCAGTGTTGAGGATGAAGACAGGCCTGGGAGGCCTACAGAAGTGAGGTCTCCTGAAGTGATCGAATCAGTCAATGACCTCATTCAGTCTGACAGAAGGGTGACAGTGGATGACATTGCAAGGACTTTGAGCTTATCTGTTGGGACAAACGCAGGGGTCATCAGAAGGAGTCATCTTGCATCATGACAACGCAAGGCCTCACACAGCAGCCCAAACGGTGCAGACCATCAACGAGTTGGGCTGGGAACTGCTCCCTCATCCCCCTTACAGCCCAGACCTTTCCCCTTCAGACTTTCACTTGTTTGGTCTCTTGAAAGCGTTCACGAGAGGCACGAAGTTTAAAAGTGACGATGAAGTCAAAAGTGTTGTGAGCGACTGGCTGAGACATCAGTCCAAAGATTTTTACGCTGGGGGAATACGGAAGCTTGTGCACAGATGGGAAAAGTGTGTGACAGTGCTGGGAGACTACGTTGAAAAAAATAGTAAGCTTCTATCTGCATTAGAAGTCCTTATACCGTAAAATTCATCTTATTTATTGAATGACCCTCGTATAACGCAGGGTTAGGTTATTAAAAAGATTTCTTCTGATTTTAACATCTTGCATAGCACTATTAAATGCAACATCCGAAAATGGAAAGATTACGACAAAACCGCACACCTACCAAGACAAGGACGTCTACCTAAACTGACAAGCCAGACAAGGAAAGCACTAATTAGCGAAACAACCAAGAGGCCCATTGTAACTTTGGGGGAAAGCAGCAAAGACCCACAACTCTGGGAGGCGAATCTGTCTCACAGTTTAGTGGAAACGAAAGACCGCCCCCACCTAAAAAAAAAAAAGGATGAAAGACGAAATAACTTACGGATACAAAGAGTTCACACACACCTTTCACGTATCCAGAAATAAAATAGCCCCACCCCGGTTCACGTTATATAGTCTACTTGGTACAGTTCGAAAAGTCTCACGTGACAATATTGTCTTTAAATATTTGACTCCGGGTAGTTTGTACACTATTTACATTATTCGGACTATTGTCCTCATCTTTGTTGTCACACTTATCACAACGTTTCAGCCGTTGTACGCTCCGGCCTTCTTCAGGTAGTTGGAATGTCGAACTGAACTCTTTATTTCGCTCACTGGGATAGACTGTTCTAGTTCCACATGCCATGTCTAATGGATGTCAGTTATCAGTTATCTCCTGTTAATTCTCCTTTCCAAGTTCTGCACCGCCTAAACCGGGTATTGAACTCACACTCTTTGGGTCCTGTCACTGGATCTAACTGTGCTATATGTGCTTGAGGACATCTGTGTATGAATTTCTGGGTATTATAAACCTAATGTCTTCAGCAACATTTTTTACCAGTGCTCATATTGTAATTTTTGCTGTTATCAATACATGTTTTTACCAGAGCTCATATTGCAAGTAGGTTTCACTGTTTTACTGTTGAACTAGCTCAATGCAACCGTCAGTTCTACTCTAATAGTTGTTTTTCTGGCACTTCTTACCTAAGGAACTCCCTTCCGATTTCTTGCTTCCCTGACAACTACAATCTTCAAAAATTTAAATGCAACATCAATCGCCATCTTTTTGTCTTTCTGAATGTTGTTCCTTTATTGTCCTCTCTTCTCCAACATTTTCTTATTCTCCTTCACCGTCTTTAGATGCATGCATTCTAGCGACATGGTTGTCTTGCTTTGGGTGAAAAAATTTAAATAACAAATAAATTAATGGAAATTGTTGGCATACAAATTTTAAAAAATATATATATTAATAGAATAATATTAAATCGAGAATAGCTTCCATTCCCGGGTATGTCATCTATCACACTAAATCAAAAAGAAAGAGTCCATTTTTAATAAGGGTTTTTTTCTCGAGTACAGGTTACATTTAACTTCGCCAAAAGAAAAAAAAAACATCAGCGGAACACAAACGTTACGGTCATAACACATTTAAAACTGCTTTATCGATCACCGAAGTTAAGCAACGTCGATTTTGGTTAGTATCTAGATGGATGACAGCTTGGAAAGTAAGCTTTCATGTGTGGGTGGTGTAGTGGATAACGGCTCGGAGTTGGAAATTTAAATTCCAGTCGAGTACGTTATATTCACTTACGCGCAAAGACTCTTGGGAAAGACATGAATCCACCTTCTCTACCCCGGCTATGGGTTAATTAGTAGGACTTGTATCATTAAAATCATTATTATCTCAAAAATAATTCTCACAATCTCAAAATTTTTTCTAGCTTTAAATAATCTACAAAAAATGTTTATGAATCCTACAAAACAAATCAATCAAGCAATTAGCGCAACGCACGGACTTGTAACAGTTCTTGAATTTCTAGTCAGAAAAGCGCGCACGTTATGTTACTATGTATAATTTAGAATTATTTCGCCATTGTTTAACCCCTTCCACATCAATCTGGTAAAAACGTTTTATTTTCAGACGAATTCTTTATTGTTTTTAACATAATAACTAAGAAATTGAGGCACCTTGAAGTAACCGAACGGTAGCTGACACATCTTCCAGACGCAAGAGTTGAGAAGTAGACTCGTTTCAAGTTCAGAAGGCCATAAAAAGAATCAAGATATCGACGTCTGCAGCTGGTTTTTGAACGTTATGTTTTGGGCGTGTTTATTCGTCCGTGTCTGAAAAATACACTTTCTGTCTCATTATAAACCCTTTCCTTGCCAATAATTTTGGGAAAACGTTTCATTTTCAGACCAAATTTTAATTTGTTTTAATATAGCAACTAAGAAACAGGCACTTTGAAGTATCCGAGCGGCGGCTGTCACCTCTACCAAACGTATGAGTCGACAACTGGACTCGTTAGACGGGGATGAAGCGAATCAAGATCGACGTATAAACACGTCTGTAGCTGGTTTTTGAACGTTATGTTTTGGGCGTGTTTATTCGTCCGTGTCTGAAAAATACACTTTCTGTCTCATTATAAACCCTTTCCTTACCAATAATTTTGGGAAAACGTTTCATTTTCAGACCAAATTTTAATTTGTTTTAATATAGCAACTAAGAAACAGGCAATTTGAAGTACCCGAGCGGCTGCTGTCATCTCTACCAGACGTATGAGTCGACAACTGGACTCATTAGACGGGGGTGAAGATCAAGATCGACGTATAAACACGTCTGTAGCTGGTTTTTGAACGTTATGTTTTGGGCGTGTTTATTCGTCCGTGTCTGAAAAATACACTTTCTGTCTCATTATAAACCCTTTCCTTACCAATAATTTTGGGAAAACGTTTCATTTTCAGACCAAATTTTAATTTGTTTTAATATAGCAACTAAGAAACAGGCACTTTGAAGTACCCGACGGCGGCTGTCACCTCTACCAGACGTATGAGTCGACAACTGGACTCGTTAGACGGGGATGAAGCGAATCAAGATCGACGTATAAACGAACGTTATGTTTTGGATGTCCGTATATGAAAAAGACTCTTTCGATAAAAACGTATAAACACGTCTACGCCGGGGAAAGGATTAAAAGCTCTCTATATTTTATCTGGATTCTACATTCCTATTGATCTTATTATAGAAAATAAAAACCATGAACAGTATTCAGAATTTATTTGTTCTCTCAGGAATGTAAATCCAAGCGTGTCTTTACTCAAAGTAGAATGTCGTTTTGAAACGACTGAGTAATTTTATTTGTAACTAAGAAATCGAGGCACCTTGAAGTAACCGAACTGTGGCTGACACATCTTCCAGACGCAAGAGTTGAGAAGTAGACCCGTTTCAAGTTCAGAAGGGCATAAAAAGAATCAAGATATCGACGTCTGCAGCTGGTTTTTGAACATTATGTTTTGGACGTGTTTATTCGTCTGTGTCTGAAAAATACACTTTCTGTCACATTATAAACCCTTTCCCCACCACTAATTTTGGGAAAACGTTTCATTTTTAGACCAAATTTTAATTTGTTTTAATATAGCAACTAAGAAACAGGCACTTTGAAGTACCTGAGCGGCGGCTGTCACCTCTACTAGACGTATGAGTCGACAACTGGACTCGTTAGACGGGCATAAAGCGAATCAAGATCGACGTATAAACACGTCTGTAGCTGGTTTTTGAACGTTATATTTTGGATGTCCGTATATGAAAAAGACTCTTTCGATAAACGTATATACACGTCTACGCCGGGGGAAGCTCTCAATATTTTATCTGGATTCTACATTCCTATTGATCTTATTATAGAAAATAAAAACCATGAACAGTATTCAGAATTTATTTGCTCTCTCAGGAATGTAAATCCAAGCGTGTCTTTATTCGAAGTAGAATGTCGTTTTGAAACGACTGAGTAATTAGTTCAAATGTATGAATCTTTCATAATAGATTATATCATTGTTGACGGTCTGACTGACAGTCATGTCGATAATAATTAGAGCACCAGAAACAAAGACAACACCATACAAGAAAACAGAATACTAGAATTAACTCCTTCCCCACCCAATTAATTTCGGAAAAACGTTTCATTTTCAGACAAATATTTTTATTTGTTTTTAATATAGTAACTAAGAAACTAAGGAACTTTGAAGTAACCGAGCGATGGCTAACACATCTACCAGACGTATGTGTTGAGAATTAGACTCGTTTCAAGCTCAGACGAGCATAAAATGAATCAAGACCGACGTATAAACACGTCTGTAGTTGGTTTTTGAACGTTATGTTTTGGATGTCCGTATATGAAAAAGGCTCTTTCGATAAAAACGTGTATACACGTCTACGCCGGGGAAAGGATTAAAATCTCTATATTTTATCTGGATTCTACATTCCTATTGATGGTATTATAGAAAATAAAAACCATGAACAGTATTCAGAATTTATTTGTTCTCTCAGGAATGTAAATCCAAGCGTGTCTTTATTCGAAGTAGAAGTCGTTTTGAAACGACTGAGTAATTTTATTTGTAACTAAGAAATTGAGGCACCTTGAAGTAACCGAACGGTAGCTGACTCATCTACCAGACGCAAGAGTTGAGAATTAGACTCGATTCAAGTTCAGAAGGGCATAAAAAGAATCAAGATATCGACGTCTGCAGCTGGTTTTTGAACATTATGTTTTGGACGTGTTTATTCGTCCAAAACATAACATTCATATTTAAAGTACATTCATATCCTGCTAAATACTAATAAATACATCTAAGCTACTCTAGATATAAATATGTTTCTCTGAATATAATTAAGAATCATCTAATTCAAATTTCTTGGGTATTTTAATTTAAATTTCTTGGTTAATTATATAAAAAGCTTATGAAAACTTTTTCACTAATTTCGAAATCTTTAAAAATGGTCTCCTTTAATATTATTTACAAATAATTTGTTGAATGAAAGATGTCAGAATTGAATGTTTAGCCCGTTGTTTCAGATTCACAATGAACTAAATACACTTTAAGCTCTTCCACCATCCTAAAAATGACATACTTAAGGTCAGTATGTCAAAATAGGTCAACACTCTCTGCCTTTTCCCACTCTCTAAAGATGATAGCAATATCTCTTGTTTTTAAACTGGAATATATTTTTTCCATTTCATTTGTGATTTGTTTGTAAGTCTTGAAGATTGAGAGCTGCTGTTTTTTAGAGCTCTCATGAAATAAAAATTATTACCTATGGTAATTCTTTAATTAATATATATATATATATATATATATATATATATATATATATATATATATATATATGTATAACAAGCTTATGGCAACCTTTTCGCTCATTTCGAAATCTTCCTTAAAAATGTTCGCTTTTAATGACAAATAATTTGTTGAATGAAATATGTCAAAATTGAAAATTTGGACTGTTGACAGAAACAGACGAGATTGTTTCAGATTCACACTTTAAGCCCTTCCACCATCCTCAAATGATATACTGAGGTTAGTATGTCAAAATAGGTCAACACTCTCTTGATATTATTGAACTGGTTTCAAGCTCAGAAGGGCATAAAATGCATCAAGATCGACAAAGAAACTGAGACATCTTGAAGTAACCGAGCGATGGCTAACACCTCCACCAGGCGCATGAGTTGACAATTCGACTTTTTTTCAAGCTCAGAAGAGCATTAAAAAAAATGAAGATCAACGTGTAAACACGTCTGTAGTTTTTTTTTTTTTTGTTTTGTTTTTTTTTTCATTTTGGACGAGTTTATTCGTCCGTGCATGAAAAATACTTTCGGTAAAAACGCATATACGCCGGAGAAAGGGTTAATGTGAACAAGTGACGTATTAATTAATGTTCTTTATAAGACCAACTCTTTGATTTGTTAAGAATCTAAGTGACTCATTACACTTTTTAAACAAAGTTTGGCTATTTTATTTCCGTTCTTTTCGCGATTTTTTCTGGCGAATATCACAAAAGAAAATAAACGCTTGTAAAACATCCGTCGAGTTCATTATTTGGCTGTATAAGAAAACATTCGGGAACAGGTCCAAATTGCAATAATTAAATAAAGCAAATGTACTTTTAATGCATCAACTGTTTCTTGAAAGTTTCGTCATTTTTAAAATAAATTATGAAATAATTTTATTTAATAAAATGACTAAACTAATTTTTTAGGAATCAACTTTTTTTATCAAATCAAATAATTTAAATCACCTCATTGAATAAATACCGATTGATTACTTCCCCTTGTCCGCCATGACTCCCGCTAGGTGGCGCTCTATTCAGAACAATAAAAGGAAAGATCACAACACTCTCACGCCTCTCTCTTCTCTGGGAGATACTCCTCAGGCAGGCTGAATTCTTAATGTCACAGACCGACATGGCACATCACACTGACATACACACACGTTTTTTTTCTTCCTTCTTATTTAAACTATGTGTAATATACATATTTTTCTTCTTTTGTGAGCTATGTGGTTATTTGTATAAATACATATAAAAATCCACCTACCTATTGTATTTATTTAATTTAAGAGTAATTAACCCTTTCTGCTACAAGTTCCTTGAATTTACAGTATAAAAAGATGTGAAGCCTATGGCTTAGTATACGGATTACAACTTGCGCAGAAAAAATGAACGAATTCAAAACTAACTCCAGTGTTTCATATAGGGGGTCTCATCTGGAAACTTTTGTGCCGTGTCTCTTCAGGACTTAAGCGATCATGGTTCTCCATTATGTCCCGTCCTTTGTAGCTCATAATAAATTTTGCCTTTTCATATATTTCCTAAACTCTTCCCCCATCCATTTATTCAAGGTCAGGCTTCGTTTTCCTATCTCCTTCTTGCTGCCAAACTGTCCTGTGAGTATTTGATTTTTCAAGCTATCTTTCTTCATTATGTGCCTTAGAAATTCCAACTATCTCTTCCTGGTGTTATGTACAAGTTTCCTTTTTGTCTCCATTATCTCTAGAACTTCGTTGTTGCTCACATGTTCGGCCCATGGTATTCTCACCATCTTTCTATAGAACCATATTTTTTGTTGCTTCCTCTCTGTGGAGATTGTCCTGCATTCAATGCCATATAGGAGGAACTGATATTACGTAACAGTTCAGTACTCTTGTTTCTAACGAATTTGTCCTGTTTTTTAATACTCTGCTTACTTTTTGGAAGGCATCTTTCACTATGTCAAGGTGCCTTCGGATTTCAGAGTCATACTTTTTTTCTGTAGAAAAAAAATTGACAGATATACACAAATTTTTTCGCAAAAAAATAAAAAATAAAAAAGAAAAATTAAAAACTGATTTGTCCGGTTTTGTTGTCGTGACTCGAACATTGGCCCAAATTGGGACTGACAGATTGTGGAAAGATCTTAATCCGATTGAGAATAATCTCATAAAAAGGGATTAG
>OZ038505.1:95872984-95875484 GCA_964036315.1 Acanthosepion esculentum
GGACTGTTTAGGTTAGAATATGTTTTATCCACCTTTCTAAAAAGTTATTTTTAATATTTAATATACTATACTCCTAGTTAAAAACCAAGTAAATGTATTAGGATTACTTACAGTATTTAAAATTATTTATTCTTATCGAGTATAAGTAAATATTATTTTATTTTATTTTATGTAAACTTTTATGACAATGACGGCAAAGGTGGTTAAATTATTTCACTAATTCAATAAACTTAGTATTATAAATGTATATATGTATGTATAAAGGACATTTAATGTTCAATATTATATTCTAACTTATTAATTTCACATGACTTTCGGTGTTCACTTGGATTCTTTCCAGTGTTTGAATTGCTTTGAGAGAGGTGTTATGGTTAGAGTACGTTTTATTTATATATATATATATATATATATATATCGAGGCTAATCCAACTACAAGGATAATTAATCCTACAAGACCAGATATAGGAAAAATTAGTAAAATGATCCTTGAAAGGATAAATAAACAAATCAAAGATAAAATAGGCCTCAAACTTTGGATAAATACCGAAGACGTGATAAACTGGTTCACCTGTATAAAAGCAAAAAACAACTGTACACTAATGCAGTTCGATATTGAAAATTATTACCCATCAATATCTAAAGAACTGTTCTTGAATGCGTTGGACTTTGCCACCCAGTACACGGATATTACTGAGGATGAAAAGAACATTATATTAAATGCGAAGAAATCGGTACTGATCCATAATGGTGAGCAATGGGTAAAAAATTCATATGACCACTTTGACATCACAATGGGATCACTAGACTCAGCTGAGTCTTCTGATCTTATTGGTCTTTTTATTTTATACAACCTAACAGCGCATCGTGATATTGATTCAACTGACATTGGTCTATACAGGGACGATGGTCTCATGATTATTAGGAATTCTACTAACTTCAGAATAGACAAAATTAGAAAGGCATTATATAAAGAATTTAAAAGCATGGGTTTAAAAATTACCGTTAGCACTAAAATTAAAAAAGTTAACTTCCTTGATATAACATTAGATTTAAAGAACAATACATACACACCTTATAAAAAACTCAATACGAATCCTGTATATATACACCCTAAATCAAATCACCCCTCATCTATAATTAAACATATACCTTTATCTATCCGAAAAAGAATTAGTACAAATTCAGCAAATGACAAGATTTTCGACGAACATATTAATTTCTATAATAAAGCTCTAAAAGATAGTGGCTACAAAAACCTAAAACTAACTTATATTAAAAATGAAAACGGTAAACATAGGAAAAACAGAAGCAGGAAAATAATTTGGTATACACCCCCATACAACCAAATGGTAAAAAACAAATTGGGACAAAAATTCCTTGAATTAATACTCAAGCATTTTCCCGGTGGAAGTAAACTTAGTACCATTTTCAATAGAAATACACTAAAATTAAGTTATAGTTGTACTGATAACCTAGAAAAGATAATTAAGAAACATAATACTAATATCTTAAATAAACACTTATACCAGAACCAAAAAATTGTAGACAAGGGAAAAATACAAACAACAACTAATGAGGGTGAACAAAAATTATGTAATTGTAGAAACCCTCAAAACTGTCCTTTACAAAATAAATGCTGCATAGAATCAGTAGTATACCAATGTAATATATCTTCTGTTGAAAACCCTGAAAACATAAAAATTTATATAGGATGCACTAGCCATGAGTTCAAAAAGAGGTTCTACCAACATCAATCCTCGTTTAGGATAAATAAGTATAAAAGTCAAACATCTCTTTCGAAGTACTTTTGGCACCTAAAAGAATCCAATAAAACACCTACAGTGAAATGGAAGTTAATAAGAAGAGCTAGAATATGTAGGTCATTAAATGACCCATGTCCTTTATGCATACATGAGAAACTATATATCACTAAGTTTATAAAAAATAAAAATTTACTGAATCAGAGAAATGAAATAGCTATTTTTTGTCGTCATAGCCAAAAGTTTTCTTTAAATAATCTTTAAATAATCTATAAAAAAAAAAAAAAAAAAAAAAAAATTACCTGATTATTATACATACTCATATTTGATGGGTATAAATAATTTTAAATAATGTAGATAATTATATTACATTTACTTGGTTTATAAAGAAATATAGCCGATTAAAATTAAAAAGTTAAATTTGAAAGTAGAATTTTTAAAAATGTTTTAAAATTGAAATTAAATAAAACAGATTCTAGCCTAAATATCTTTTAAAATTGTAATTAAATAAAACGTACTCTAACCATAACACCTCTCTCAAAGCAATTCAAACACTGGAAAGAATCCAAGTGAACACCGAAAGTCATGTGAAATTAATAAGTTAGAATATAATATTGAACATTAAATGTCCTTTATACATACATATATACATTTATAATACTAAGTTTATTGAATTAGTGAAATAATTTAACCACCTTTGCCGTCATTGTCATAAAAGTTTACATAAAATAAAATAAAAT
>OZ038505.1:95880484-95882984 GCA_964036315.1 Acanthosepion esculentum
ATTAGATTCACCAGCAAAGCACAAGAGGAACAAAATTGAGTGCTCAGAGCGGGCTGTTCAAGCTTGCATACAATAAGCATGGAATAATGGAAGAGAGCCTCGTCTACGTCTGTTGGTCTCCGTCTCCGTCGAGGCAATGATCGAAGGGAGCGGTCAGGGCCACTCGTATTGCGACGTTAAAGGTGAAATTCTTGGATCGTCGCAAGACGAACTGCAGCGATGGTGTGTGGCAAGCACGTTTTCCTCGATCAAGAGCGAAAGTCGGAGGTTCGAAGACGATCAGATACCTGTTTAGAAAACAAAAATCTAAACAAGAAAAAAAAACAATGAATTGCATTGCCAATTTTTTTCACACCAGATGCATGCTTACTAATCATGAATTTGTGTGCGTGTATACGTAGATATACATAGGTGTGTATATGTATGCATAGGTTTATATGTCAGTATGTATGTATAGTTATGTTTTCTGCAAGGCTTGAAAAGCTGATACCAGTCAATTTGTTATGGACTCATTCTCTGTCATGGTTCACTGAAATTTACAAAATGACATTATATCAACGTTGATTTCAATAATGGGTATGTAAATTAACTCCAATATGAATGGGTTTCAGACGAAAAAAAATATCTCATTCCAAATTAATACTTCCAGCCTGCTGGTAAAGGTATGTTTTTATCTCAAAAGAAACAACTACACACCTCTCTTAGTCTTTTCACAAATTATATATATATATATATATATATATATATATATATTTGGTTGGATTGATGCGAGTTTGTGACCCTGGGTTTCATGCTTTTGCGAACGTCAGCACAAACTGACATCAATCCAACCAAATATGTTAACTCTATCTCTGATATTGTGCACTTTCTAATAAGTACCACGCATATAATATATAAATAATATATAATATATTACACACACACATATATATATCAATTATGTAGTGCGTATTCAATTTATGTAACGTAAATAATTTAATAATATTATTAAATATTGTTTGCGAGAGTGATAAATGCCATATAATTAGCTTCAGTATTTGTTTTTCGTTTGAATGATTTATGTTATATATATATATATATATATGCAGTACTTCTGGAAAGTGCTCAATATCAGTGATAGAGCTAACATATTCAAGTTGTATGGATATGAATTTGTGACAATATTTTTTGTACAATTTTGTTTTTTATTTTTAATTTCCCATATATGCTCAGAAAGCATTGTGCTGTTTGCATGTTTACTATTTGTAAAGGATGATTTGTGTGCAGAGTTTTATTTGTTTCCAGGGTCATTCGGTTACCACTATGTATATATTTCTCTTCGTTACCTGCTGCTTTTACAGTAGCCTAGTGTATTATATTGTTTTGGAAGCAATTGCCCCTTATGGGGCATTTGTTCTTTGCTCTGCAGTGACCTGTGGGTTTGATTTTTACAGGTGATTTATTGATGGTAATAAATTGTTGGCTGTTACAAATAATTGCATTCAGATGAACATTTATTTCTACTCAATAGCCTCTAAAATAATTTGAAACAAACCCGTTACTTCCCACCCAATAACTGCCGGAATAATACAATAGACAACCTACACATAATACACCACTGACCAGCATATAGAGTAAAGTCAAAATGACACAGATGGCCTGGAAATTGCATTTAAGCAAGAAACAGACTGTCACTCATGGGTGTTGGCCTCAGTATCTAGTTTTATACTTACATATGCTTTATCCCTGATATTGAGCACTTTAACCCATAAATATAGCATACTTTAAAACTATATTCTTATCATACATAGACCCAACATACATACTCATTTAATGAAACATATAGCATAACATGAATACAAAATTTGAGGAAAGTTTAAGGAACAAAAGATAGCTTTGAAATTTGAATTTGTAACCATTACCAAGGAAGCTTGCTATATCATTTAGCAATATCTGCGGAATCTTGCTGTTGAATACTTGATGTAAAATAAAAATTAATTTTACCTCTCTCTCATATATATATATATATATATATATATATATATATATGAGAGAAAACAGAAAGCAGTGGCGTTTGTTATTAGTTATTTCCAATTTTCAGATTAGAGATTTACACATAACAAATTGAATATATTCTATAAAGAATTTACCCAAAGTCTTGGCACCAATTCAAAAATTCAGCAGCTGGATCATTTCAATTTATGTATTCATTAATATTTAGTGAAATACATTTATTGTGTGTGTGTGTGTGTGTGTGTGTATACACATCAATACACTAAGCATAGGTTTGCACTGGGTCACAAGGTGCCCAGTGAAAACTGAATCTCACTATACCAGCAAATGATTTTGTGAGACTGGCTCATACTAACCAACACTAGGACAAGCATTATATAAGTGAACATTGAAATCAACACTTGAAGGTGACAGGCTGTTTCATGCTAGACACACTCATCAACCCACGAGTATTTTTTTTCTCGGCTAGCCAAAAAAAACAAAAAAAAAAACAACACTCATGGCCTGA
>OZ038505.1:95887984-95950484 GCA_964036315.1 Acanthosepion esculentum
TAGTGTTATCATAAAAACCTCAGAGGCTTCCAGTAAGATATCTTTAATCATTTCAACAGTTCACAGCTTAATCTAACAATTGGACAATTTTGCTGTTACACCCAGTGTATATAGGAAAGGAAACAAAATACAAACCAACATTTAGTATAATATTATACATTGAGAGAAACATTTAAGATGCTGAGATATTTAATCTCTAGGATGAGTAGTTATCATTATTTATTACTTATATGTGGACTATTGTCCTCACCTTTGTTGTTGTTGCTATTAAAACAATTTCAGTCATTGTGTGATCTGTGTTGATCTACAGGGAATTCCAAACTGAGCCCTTTATTATTATCTATGAAGGTAGAGCATTCTCATTCCACTGTGCATGTCTAGGGATATCTTGTCCTAGTACTGCCCAGTTATTGCCTGCCCTGTTTCCACTAAGTCCAAGTACACACTACCTGACCCAGTGATTAAATAAAGAGGTCAGTTTGGAATTCCCTATAGGTTACCCAGATTGACATATATTTAAATTTTAAATTCTCTGTGTCCAATAAGTCTAGATGCACAATCTATCGAACGTCATTCTGCTTTGTATTGTTTCTGGTTTTGTTTTTATTGCTGATGCTTTTAAATATCAGTCATTTTCTGTCAGAACCTCAATTCTTTAACTCAAACAGAAGTGCTCACTTCAACATCCACAGCTTGTATCACAAAACCAGAGCTTGTCCAACTAAATGCACCCACTCACAAAATACTGACTAAAAATGCCAGTCATAAAACATCTTTCCTGACCAAACAGAAAAAGGCCCCCATTTTTCAGAGTAGGTGTCTCTGAGCCACTGACTATAAAGTCGATGCAAATTCCACCAACAAGGACAGATCCAACCCAGCTGACATTAGAAACAAACCACCTCATGGCAGGCAAGTAAAATCAAAATACATGACTGCCCATCAGCAGTGGGACCAAAGTGCTTCCATCAACAGCAATGCCTCCGGCCAGTGATGAAACCAGCAGAGCTACTAACTGCTGACTACTACAATATGATAATTACTGGAATATTTTTTCCAATGAATCTATCTTGACTACATATCCCTGTTGATTTTCTTCCACAAGTTTATCATGACTGCTACCTTGTGTTATACCCTGAACAAACTCTCAGTCTCCTATAGCTGATATACAATACCCCGGAACACGCAAACAGTAGAAATGTGTAAATTACAGGAAATAAAAACTCTTTTGTTCATCTCAATCACATCTTATCTCCATTTGTTGTCTTATTACTTCCACTTTTTTTTTTGTCTTGTTAATGGTAAGGCTGTTGTTGTATATCCAACATCGTAATAGCAGTTGTGTTGTTAAGAAAGGCAACATACTGTATAAATCTGGATGTAATTTTGTTATGGAAGACTCAGAAATTAGTGCACTTTCTATATATTTTCACCTTAATAAATTACTTTCTCTTTTAATTACATATATATTTTAATCAAACAATTTTTAACTAAATGCACTTCAGTTATACATGATAGCCAAAGGGTACCTCAACATGGTGTAATGGTTAGTAAGCTTGTCTCATTAGAACCCTTACAACTGAATAATGAGTTTGATCCTCATTGGGTGCCTATACTTTCAGCCTTGTGTCATATCTAAGCTATGCATAGAAAATCAGCATATGATAACTAAAGAAATATGGTAAGGAACCATTTGCACAGAACAGATTCTGCTACAACTTCCACAAATCAAGCAAAACTTATTAGGTTGAAATTTTCAGATTAACAGTTTTAACATTTCATTTTCATGCCATCATCAATTTCTGTGTGGAAAAGTGAAAAACAATTTAAAAGGAATAGAAATTTTGGGGAAAATTATAATTGAAAATAAATTCGCATGATTTGGTCTTTAAAATAAACCAGAAAAAAAAAAGCACGAATTAATAAAGAAAGAAAAAAATAAATTCTATAATTTACTGACCAGCAGGACATCGAGGTAAGTCTGCCTTTGGAATGTTGGTCACTCTTTGAAAGTCATCATGGCACGTATTACAGAAGTGTGTGGTTCCAAAGCAGAAGAACACTGCCACTGAGCAACAATAACGGCATTTGTACTCCAAGAAATCAGTTCCATGTTTTGGACATAGCTTAAAGAAAATAAATAAAATAGAAAGGTAACAAAAGAGAAATATATTTATTCATATAAAATGGAAATGTTAAAGAAAATTCTAGAATATTTCATATGACATCAAAGAATTTCTCATGTTGCAGGAATATCTTGAAACTGTTACCCTTTTCCATCCAAACTTTGTTATTTGCAAACAAAATGAGACTTAAAAATGTGGCTTCATACTCAAAGAGAGAAACACATTGTTGGTTCCAATGTACCCAGGAATGGCTGAAAAATTATCCCCCTCCTCAAATTTATAAACAAAGCATACAGATGCATGATGGGATTTCTTCCTATCCAATAAGATTAGGCCACTTCTCAGTCTCATCTGACTTAGTTTTGTTCTTTCTGTTCTTGAAGTCAGGACGCTATATTCACTTGTCTGTATCCTGTTTTGTGTGTTAACACTATTCTTAGTTTGTGAACTTTTTGCCTTATTACTGTTGTTTTGCCTTATTACTGTTGTTTTGCCTTATTATTGACATTTTGCCTTGCATATATTGATTGCTTAATATTATTTTTTGACTTGTTATTTTCTTTCTCTTGTTATTGCTTATTTCAATCTTTGTCACTTCTGTCTGTAATGCAGATCTGCTAAATTACATTTAACCAGGGCCAATTTTACTCTACACACATTTTGATAAAAATTTGTAAATTACAGCAATTATGAAATAACTTCCCTCTGATTTATTCAAAATTTTAATCATTAATTAAGACAAAAGTAGCAGTAGTAATAAAAATTTCATGGTTTTCCTGTTTGAAATTTTCCAATGAGTCCTAATTCCGAGGTTAATGACTGGATTGTTCCTCAAGATTTGCAGGATTATAAAATTCCTGTGAAAAATCCATATTGCATATTTGAACTTAACAACTTTAGCAAAATATTGCAATAACAATTATAAGTATGAATGCAGATCATTATTTAAAGAAGTAAGAGGGTACAAATGAAAAAAAATTAAAAATTGATAAAGTTTTCCATTTCACTGAAACAGACATTAATCGCCTGATAGCATTATCACTTCCTCTATCTACCCTTTCTCCTTTTTTTCTTTCTTATTATACATGCTTTCTTCTTCTCACTATAATCTTGTATATCTTTTCTTCTGCCTTTCCTTGTAATGTAATAGTCCATTATTTATCCGAGGCAATGACAAGTGAAGGGAAGAACAAGTAGAATTATACAATTTTTCTTCTGACTGTGATATCATTTAAATTCAGATATTAAAAAAAAAATTATTCTATTATAGCAACCAACAAACATTTTTCAATATTTTCTAATAAGCACGGTTTTACTTTGTAAAATATAAAAAGTAGTGTAGAAAACTGGAAAGTAAAATCAAAATGAGTAATAAAATCTTCCAGAGTTGAAGTGGTTAAGGCATCATCCATGAAAGATAAGGTTCAGACTTCAAGTCTCAGCAGAAACTATTTTCTATTTCAAATTTTTTCTATAATGGTTGCACAGTGTATCAATCAGAGACTCTTGACAAAAAATCAAAATTAAGAATAAAATGAATGAATTATTATTGAGTAAGTGCAACACTTCATGTTGAAGCAGAGATAATTCTTCGATAGAGTTACGACCCTTCTAATAGTTTATTTAAATACTGTAGATACATTAATTTGTGGCACAAGGCCAAAGGGGAAGTGATGAAAGGCTGGTCAACACTGATTATCCTACACCATTCACTAGAAATTTTCTCAACCACCACAAGAAGCCATACTTCTCTATCAAACCCAACATGTACCACAATATGACTTTTTTTTTTTTTTTAATCATATCACCCCAAGCAAGGCCGGAGGCCACTATCACGCAAGGGGTTAAAGAAGGGTTGGAGGAAGAGCAGATAGGAGTGGCAAGGGAGGGGATGTGGAGAAAGAGAAAGACAGTGGGTCGATCAAGGCAAGGGGGCCACAAAAGATCCGGAGCGAGAGCAGATAGGAATGAAAAATGAAAGGATGTGGAGAAGGGAAGTGGATAGATCAAGGCAACTGGAGATGTCGATTGATGCTACACTTAAACCGTTGGAGATTGTATTTGTCAGGGAAACAGTAATAGGGAAGGGAGTTCCATAGGCGAGATGTGCGAGACATGAAGCTATTGGAGTAGAAGAAACGTCTACATCTAGCAGTTTCCACGGTGTAGGGGTGGGAGCGGGATCTTTGCAAGGATCATAAGAAAATATCCAGGATTTAAAAGATTTCTTCAGAACTACATATATTTCCCCGATAGTTTTTTGTTTTTTAAATTTTATTACAAAACTACATGAAAATTTACACAAAATAAGAGCAGCCACTGTATTTTGCCGATAAACAGAATCAAGAAGCTTACTCACTAGTGACAGGGAGGGACAAATCAATTTGGATATGGGGAAATATATAAGGCTGATCCAATCAATATCAAAAGTGAGGATAAAAACAGGTGCAATTGGAAATATTGAAGAGGACCATGACAAAAGACAACACCAGGACCACGCCAGGAATGACAGTCACTCAGATTAACTAGGCGAACAAAAAAATTGACCCCATTCACATGAGCCAGGTTCATAAGTCACACCCACTTTTTGTTGAAATCTACTGAAGGCAAACACTTTTGATTAGTTCTAATCTTCATTCTGAGCTGATAGCCAAAAAGATCCAATAAGATCCTCATAAAATAGGGTTCATTTTGTAAGATTCGCTCCATTCATGTCACCAACAGTGCCATTCTTGCCATGGCCTGCAGTGCATGAAACACTGTTTCATCCAAGACCGGGGGGGGGGGGGGTGATACGTTACTGCATATGCACATGAGAGTGATGGATACAAAATGTTCAGGATCAATACAAGTGATCAACTCAGAGATGATTCCAAAACGGGCTCCGTCAGTGGACAGTGGAAGAAAGGCATGCTCAGTTGTTACCGCTAAGCCATAATCGTATTTGTAACACTTGAGCATTTCTGCCAAGCCCACTCTTGTAATAGAGTGACATGAAAGGAAATTTTTATACCAACACTAAAAATACTGGTACAAATTCTCAGTACAAAGTGTTTGTGTTTATTTTTTTAAGAAACTCAATTTAGATGAAATTCTTGTTTATATTAAAATTTAAATTTCTATGTACCATGGTGTTTTGGGAGGTACTCTCTATCAAAATCCAAATGTATGTCATAGTTTCTTTTTGATGAAAAATGAGAATTCGGTAAAAAGATTCTTGGATTTAAGAAAAATTACTCAAGATCTTTCTGAGGCAGACTTGTTTACCAAAACAACCTGCACTAATGATTTGTTCATTAAATTTGTTTATATAGACATGCACCGATCCATCAAAATAACATCATCATCTATACAGGTAAATAGTGTGTCATGGCTGAGTTATCACAAATGACACACCTTACTTATTTCTTACTGCAAGAAATAATAAACATGCCATGCGTGTGAGTAAAAAGAGTTTTATTAGCATGACTTTTCCTATTGGTGGCTCAGGAACATACATGTACAAGACAAAATACCTCAACACCTGTATGTGTTTATAATCACTGTAAAATAGCAGAAATATTCCAAATGCATTTTTATACAAGACTTTCCCAAACTCAAAAGTGGAGAATTTCTGAATTTTTCTTTCCTGAATAAACTTAAGAAAAAAAAAAACTTGATGCATTTTGTAACAATTTTAACAAAAAACTTGTTAAAATGAAAGTCTAACCCGTATCTACATGGAATCTATTTAAACTGACATTTCTTTTCTTTTTTTTGGTTGCCTGTGACAGGGGAGCATATATCAAAACTCTAAACTGTAATTTTAGAAGATGAAAAGTTCACTGTAATATGCTGGAAAATAAATTTCCAAGTTTTCATCTAGATTAAAAAAAAATAGAACTTTAAACAAAATGGTTGCAATATGTAGTAAAAGGAAGATGACAGTTTAAAATGGCACCAGCTACTAAAATAATTGTGGCTTCTAAATAGGAACTGAGTTCATACCTGAGCCCTGGAGACATCAGAACATGCTCCACAAACCAACTCCGTTGGATCATAATCATCAACAGCACCAACCTGTTCATCACAGCGAGCTTCTCCTCCATAATAGGCCTGAAGTTGAAACAATCAAAGATATATAAATGCATTAAACAGTTTCAAAGCTTCTTCTACAAGACATTTTATGAAGAAACAAAAAAAATAAAATGAAATAAAAACACTTCCGATTAAAATAGGCTCAATCTATTTATCTCACCCTTTATAAAAAGTGAATTTCCTACTGGATGCACAACGAATGTGGCCTTGTACCAAAGTTTCAAGTTTTACTTTATATTTTTCTGTTTACTACATCAACAGCAGTGAAAGCATGTTCTTGACTGTCATGGGACTGTTCTTAATCTTAATTTATCAATGAAGCTTCTTTTTTTTTTTTTTCTAACGGTAAGGTTCACCCTTTATAAGGCCCAGGAGCCACTCAAGGTAGAGGGTCACATTAGGGTGTGGCATATAATGGTTAACCCTAGCCTTGAAGAAGTTAAGATTGTATTGATCAGGGAAACATCCTCTTGGGAATCAGTTCCACAGAGCAGTGGTTTGCAGAAAGAAACTGTTCGAGTGGAACTTACTTCTCACCAATGGAATGCAGGTGGTTTGCTACTATGTAACTGGCAGGGCATGTCCTAACCATGAAGGTTTGAATTGGCAGGACCAGAGAATGTAGTTCCTCCAAGCATTTTGCATAGAAGCAGCAATGAAGCAGCAAGAGGCTTGCCACATCCTGCCTGTGGAAGAGAGGTTGGAGGCTGGAAAATAATTCATCACCCACAAGGACTCAGAGGTGCTTTTGCAGAAAATAAAACACATAAAAGGCTGGACATCAGAATTATCCAAGAATGAACTTGCATCTAAGAAGGTGCATCATAAAAAACTGGAGCATAGAATTTGATTTGGCTTCCTGCAACTTACAACATTTCCAAAAGATGCAATCGCTGTTGAAATACCATGGACAAGATTACGAAGAATGTGACGAAAGAGTTGATGGTTCACCTCAAAAGATACTCACAAACTGTAAAAGCCCGGAAGTTGAACGGAAAAGCGAGTACAGATGACAGGGAAATCATTGCAGTAATTATGAACAGTTTTAATTTAATAAATTTTGCTAACCTTAATTTAAATGAAAGGAAATGAAGAACACACATAAAATAGTAACAAACTCATTCAATATCCTCTACCTTGAATAGCTCTTGGGCCTTGGTATCTGGTAAACAATTAATACAAAAAAAAAATATGGTATAATAATGGAAAGGAGACTCGGCTTTACCAGACAATTCTGGAGAAGCAAAGGAGAGCTCATTAGCGATGAACCTCTCTGCAAAGAATCTCATGGATAGAATTGGATGCTCTTCAAAGACGTACATTGAGCAACTACTTCAAGATGTAATACACTTTGATCATTTTGTTTTTACAGCTTATCGACCTTTTGCAGGTTATTTAGAAACATGAAATAATTTTAGATTTTAAGAATAATTTGAGATAATTGTTTACTGATGCAAGTGCTACTAATTAACCCATAGCTGGAGGTAGATTCATACCTTTCCCAAGAATATTTGCCCATTAGTGAATATAACAAACCCAACTGGAATTGGAACTTGGTTATTTGATCTCCAATTCCAACCTGTTCTCCATTACACCACACACACATCTAAGCTTACAACACCTGATATTCCCACACAGTCACCCATCTAGCTACTGATCAGGTTTGACGTTGCTCAACTTTGGTGATCAGACGAGAACTGCCGTCTCAACATGATATGACAGTAAGCCAGATGCAATAAGGATGAGCAACCAAATTCCACGGATGAGAAGAAAAGGTAGCAGCAAGCAAACATGATACCAATGAAACTCATTACAAAAAATATTGTTTTGTTACAAACAGAGGAAAGATATTTTTCTGTCTGACACACACACATAAATGCAAAAAAGTGGCACTGTATTACCTATATGTAATTTGAAAGGAGGAGGCATGTTGGACTAATGGATAGCGGCTCAGATTGAGGAATCAGAGAGCAGGGTTCGAACTCCACTCAAATCCATTACATTCACTTACGTGCTATTACCCTTGGAAAAGGTATGAACCCTCTTCTTCTCCCCCCAGGCTATGGGTAAATAGCAGAACTAACTGCATAACTGACTGAACCAAATCTCACGGATGAAAAAGAAAAGGTAGCCTCAAACAAAAAGGAGCAAGTTTGGCATGATGCTGATGAAACTAATTAAGTTCATTACATAAAATATTGTTTTGGTAAAATCAGAGGAAAGATATTTTTCTCTGGCGCACACATAAATGCAAAAAAGCAGGACAATATTACCTATATGTAATTTGAAAGATATCCGTCAGGATGGGCAGATTCTATAGTGATGTAACATTTTCATCTGGTTTGATTTGGTTTCTTTTACGGTATATCAACCACAATGGGTTATTTAATGCCGACAAAATTTTTATTGCTGGTAATATTTTTATTTCCAAAAATGTATTGCTGGTAATAAATTTTACAAAAATGTATTGCTGTTACTAAAACCTATTTTTACACTTTCCTTGAGTTTTGACTCCAGTTTGGGGGTTAACTATTTGCCCATAGCTGGGACCCTAACAGATGCTACTACCCCGGAGCATGGTGGACCTGGGAACATGATCAATTAAGAGGTGGTTCCATGCTCCTGAAAATCTCCTAATGAAAGGCCTTGCTGTTGGATGTAGATTATTGTCTTACCCAGGACACGGATGTAGTTTATCATCATACCCAGGACAGCATTTTCTTCTGGATTTACTTACCTTATTGCATTTATAACACACATAGTACGCATAGCGTTCCATTGCAAACCCAGCTGGGTCATTGTAAAATCGAGCACCCACAGTAGTGATTGCTTCAGCTTTGTGCAAACCTTCATATTCTAGCCTCATCAAGGCTTTCCGGCGCACATCTTCATACAATTCACGGATCGGATTCAACAGATCTCGTAACACTGGATGGCTGATGGTGTCCTAAAAAATAAAGAAAATAAAAAAAGATAAAGAAATTACAAAATATCTGTCGTTATATTGTCACAATATCCAAATAATATCCATGCAATTTTGTCCATTGTTAAAATCATGGATTCAATTCTCAGTTGAAGAAAGTTTGTATCAATTTATTTTGACATGAATTTTACTATAATTTTTATTTACTTATAATCAGATATTGCTTCTACGTTCTTCCCCACCCACTATTTTTTAATATTTTTACTGACACATCTTCATAGACAGTTGCATACTGCATCTAAGTAGACACACACATACATCAGACATTTATTTCTTTAAATAACAATAAAATCTTCCCAATATTGTTATTTCTTTAACTTGTTTTGTGAAGCAACATTTTTGATTACAGAAAAAAAACAACCTTAAAGGACAACGGTGCCACATGACATGACAAAAAAAAAACCGAGTGCCAAAGACATACATAAGTGTTATTTGTTAAATGAATTTAATTAAATTTCCCAAAATAAAGTATAATTTGCCTTATACTGCAATTTCTAATCATAACTAAGAAAAATAGAGATGCCATTATATAAGGCTTCAAATATACAAGGTATCATTTTCTATTTGTAACTAGCAGCCATACCCAGAATTAGAATGGAGCAAAAACAGCATCATGTTTAGATGTAGCAGAGTCTATCTTCTTCAATTACTTTAAAGTACTTTCATTAAAAAACATTTTGAATTAATGCAGTTACTGATATAACAGAAGTAGGCTGTATTTATTCAATCGAATTTAGTCGAGGACATGAAGGGGTAAATCAGGCAACATGCAGACCCACTTCAGATCACAATTATTTTGGAGTTTTTGAAATTCAATTTGTCAATGTGCTACCAAGGATGTAAAAGGGGATACATTTATAAAGCAGTTGTTAAGTTTGATGAAAATTGGTTGAAAGATCACTGAAAATAAGAAAGAAACCTGTAAAAATTGCCATTTTTCACAATTTACATGGGTTTTCACTATATGGGTGAACTCAATTATCAAGTTAAATGACTGTTAAACAATCAACTTATTGTTGGCTACAATTGAGTGAAGTTTGAATTAGATTGCTTGAAAATTGAGGGAGTATTTAGTTTTAAATTTGTGTTGAAATCGAGTTTTTGTTAAACACAGTGGCGTAGAAATGAAAATGAGGTCTCGTTGAGCTTGTCATGATGTAAATAACCTACATACCTAGTTTGAACGAAATCAGAGGAAAAAAGTTTAATTTATTGATTTTTGATCAACTTTATTGATTATTGATTTTTTTTAAATTATAGATTTTTTACGCTAAGAACCTATCTCTTACATTGTACAATGTATGTGCCAAGTTTGTTAAAAATCAGTTGGATGGATCTTGAGTGAAACGGTATCACACAGACAGATACAAAGATATCCTCTGTTTTATATATAGAGATTATAATAAAAACCAGAGGTGGCATTATTTAAGGGTTCAAATATACAAGGTATTATTTTCTATTTGTAATTATAATAAAAACCAGAGCTGACATGTACAATTCATTGACATAAAACTTGTTTCTGAATTAGTATTAAAGGTTAAATTTCCATGAATTACAGAATATAGATTCATCACAGTTGAAAATAACTATTTAAATAAAATACACAAACCATTTCATTACATTATACATAATTTCCACACATCTGTATTTGCCTTGGAATCCTACCAAACAACAAAAAATATCTTTGCAATTCTAAAGAGTCAGTTCAAAAAGCCAAGTCTATTCATTTTCAAGTGGCTACAGACACAGTACATACTGACTTACATTTGAATCCAGTGTTCTTATTGATATTTTTATTTTTACAAAACAGTGCTAAATGTAAATTTACAGAGCATAAATATTATAAATTAACTGATTTAAAAATATGGTTCATCGCTACACAGGAATTACCATGTTTCAAAAACAGAAACTAACAACTTCAAATTATATAATTAAATTAAAAACACTAGTTCTGTTTCATTTTAAAAATTCACTTGAATTGTGGAGAGTTTCAAAACAGATTTTTTTTTTAACACTTTCAATCTTGAAATCTTGCCTGTCTGTACTGGCTTGCTTCAGGTGGGGGGGGAAAAGAAAATTCCTATTTACTCAAAATAAATGAGTAACAATGCTGACAGTAATTTTGCACGAGTCTCGGCATTTTGGTTTCATTATTTAATAATGCTGGATTAATAAGGAAAATCCATTCCAAAATTACTTTGTTTTATGCCGGTTGACATTGCAGAATAACTAGGAGATGTCAAACTCAAACACCTGTGGCCATTTATTAGGTTACCTGTTTATCGTAATAAATATTACATATGTAAATTCATATTTACTGAAATGAAAATTAAGTCTGGCACAAATCACAAAAAAAGGTACGCCTTTAACTATGAACATTAAGAGACACTTACAACAT
Organism: Acanthosepion esculentum; assembly: GCA_964036315.1. Classification (NCBI taxonomy): domain Eukaryota; kingdom Metazoa; phylum Mollusca; class Cephalopoda; order Sepiida; family Sepiidae; genus Acanthosepion; species Acanthosepion esculentum. The sequence goes on from OZ038505.1 coordinate 95,899,569, forward strand.
GCTCTCCTTTTAGGAGAACAAATACGGACTAGTAACCAGATCAGCATTCTGGCCATTGTGTCCGCCAGCCTTCATCAGGTGTATGTCAATCCAGGTAACCTACATGGATTTCTGAACCAAACCCTTTATTTAATCTATAGAGGTAGACTGTTCTCATTACACTACTCATGTCTAGGGATATCTCTTCTAGTTCTTATTCTTAGTACTGTTCTGTTATTGCTCGCCCTGTTTCCACTGAATTCAAGTAAGTACACACACTACTTAGCCTGGGGATTCAGTCAGAAAAGTAATGTCAATCTGACAGTAAGAATAGGTTAGACAAATAAGGTCCTCGTTCATATATAAAAACCAAAAAGATATTTAAAGAGTTTTCATGCATGGCTGAGATGGTATAAGCACCTTCTATTTGTTCAATGACATGAAATGATTAACTGGTACAGCAGTGAGGGGTTCAAATCCCACAAGCAACAACTTTAGGGTTTGTGGTAAGAAATGCTGCAGTCAGGACCAGATTAAGATCTTTTGGGACCCTAGGCTAATGAAATAATGAAACCCTCACCTCAGAGAGAGCTATGAACTAAATCACTTACTTGAATTTTTTTTTTTTTTTTTACTCAAGATATACTTTAGTGACATTTACATAGCTTAAAGTAAACTCATTGCAAATTCTTTAAATAAACTGGGATACCTGTCTTTTGTTTGTTGATAAAATATTCTTTAAGAAATTCTGCTATTTTACTATTTATTGCAAACCAAATTAAATGAGTACATGTTTCAGCACAAATGTAGTAAAAAAAAAGAAAAAAAGAAGATTTTTATAAGCAGCATTATAAACAAGCTGAGGGACCCTAGGCTGTAGCCTATAGGATAATCCAGCTCTGACTGCAGTGCATAATGAAGCAAATAACTTTTGAAATATATTCTTTTCCAAGGAGAGATAACTCCAAAACGAGTTTGAATGAAACCAGAAGATAATTATTGCAAAGAAAAACAAAACAGTGTCAGTGGGTAATCAGTGCAAGGCTATTGAGATGTGGGTGACCTGAAGTGCCTTTGTACCTACCCTGAGTTCAGATTCAGAGGAAGTGAATTCCATAAGTTGCTAAACGGGAAAGGAGAGAAACAAAATGAACTGTAGAATCACAGGACAGGTACAACCAGAACTTACAATCAGCCTTACCTTGGCTTTTGCACTTAAAGTCGTTAGCAATTGAGTAGCTATTAATCATGGCATACAGTTGTGTTACTTCTTACAAATATATTAGCAGACAATCATTATTTGATGAACAAATTTTGTCTGTTTATCTGCATTGTTCAGAATTACTTTCAATGTTTTAAAATTATTCTATAAATATTTGAATTCAAATTCTATTTTGAAATAAATTATAGAATAAATTATTTTTATAGACTTATATATTTCAGGAAATATAATTACATTTAATTTGAAGAAGGTAAATTAAGGATTAAATAATAAAATCAGAAATGACAAAATTTGAAAAGCTTATGAAATCATAAAAATACTTCCCACATCGTGACTCATTGCGCCTTCACAAGATAACATTCTCAGCTGATATGAAGTGGAAAGACTATTGAATCCATTGCTAAGTGAGCTGCTAAGAAAGTCGGTTCACCTGAGTAGAATCAGAACCTTTGCTGCCGGATGAAGTTTATCGTTATACCCAGGACTAAGAAACAGAGGGAGTTCTTAACATCTTCAAAATTAAACTTCTCTCTATTAATCATCTGAGAGAACCCCCTCTGCTTTCCATTTGCTAACCTCCAGGAAAGTGATTCATTGCGCCTTCTAAGGCTAACGTTCTCAGCTGACATGAAGTGGAAAGACTATATTGAATCCATTGCTAAGTGAGCTGCTAAGAAAGTTGGCCCAATTTTTCTCCCCTGAATCTATTTTGCATATTTACAAGTCTACCATTTATCCATGTTTAGGATATTCTGCTATATATGGTCTGGTGTTTCCGCTATGTACACAGAAATCCTTGATAAAATCCAAAAAAGAATCAACAATGTTATTGACCCTTATCGGCCTCATTTACTTTCCTACCATTGTAAAGTTGCCTCCCTGTGCCTTATCTATAAATACTTTCATGGCAACTGTTCAGATAAGTTCTCTGCAAAAACCAGCATTGTGCCAAATCCTGCCTCGTGGGGAGGTCAGGTAAATACCGGCTCTTTGCCATGGTACCGAGACTTTTTGAATTTAAGCACAGTACTAGACTGGCAATGAAGTCTCACCAATTTACAGTTGAGTTGGCTAGATGTAACTATAAGCTCTTTGTTAACAGTTTCTTTTCTCACACTTCTCATTTGCAGAACTCTTTAATCTTCAGAAATTTAAATGCAATGTCAATCACTATCTACTGTCCTCCTGATTACTCTTCTTTTGTTCTTGCTCCTGAGTAAAGTTTCTCATTTCTATTTCTTCCATACCCAGTAACCCCTTGTGTCTTAGTAGCTTTACTGCCTTGCTTGGGATGAAACCAATTTTTAAAAAAAAATCCAAAACAAAATAAAAAAATATGGCACATTTTCAATAAATAAATTTCATTGTCATTAATTTCATTACATTTAATTTAATACAGGAAAATAAATTAAAATTGAAAACTGTCTAAATAATTTACTCTGCTTGACAATTTCTAAAAGAAACTTGGCACCAGGGATTCACTTCCCAAACAGTTCCTTTCTATTGAACTAAGACCCCCGTGTCATATCTTGTAGTCTTATGAGTAGGCAAAATAATCATCCTCCCAAATGTATTAATAGGGGTAAGATCAACATTACAGTCTGATATCTGTAGCATTTCTTCAACAAAATTCATAAAAAGAGATCTTTGAATTCTGTGGGCAAAACAAAAATGCTGAATTGCCATTATTTAAAAGAATGTTTGATAGCCAAGAGAAAAAATACCTTACAAGATTTTAATTACACGGTAAAGTAAGGCTTACAATCAGCCTTACCTTGGCTTTTGCACTTAAAGTCGTTAGCAATTGAGTAGCTATTAATCATATATATCAGCCAAAATAATAGAAACAAGGATGAAGATGATAGTTTGAATAACTCATAGAAGATAGGTATATATATCAAACTCTTATATCTTAAGCATTGGTTAAACACCGAGGCAATACAAGTTCTTTTATGTCATATCCACTTGGTATCTGTTTAAACTGATAAGTTCTTTCTTCTACATGTCTAAAAATTTGCAATGAATTGTCATTTTGAAAAGTGAAAATTTCACTGAAAAATAGTGGAAAATTTACAACTTTTCATCCGAAATCAACAGAAATGTGAACTTTAAGCAAAATGTTCAGAATATATGGGGGGTCAGAATATATTTGAAGAAGCTGTCAGTTTAAACTGACACCAGGAAGATATGAGTTAATCATTTATGTATTTGTGTTTTTTTTATCTTTAATGTATCTCCTTTTGGCAAAGAGCAATTCCTTTCATTTGTTCCACTTCTGAGAAGAGGAGAAAGATTGAAAAGGAAGTAAAAAGAAGGCCCAACAGTTCCAAACATCACCACCCGGCCTACCATACAACCAATGCCCAAAACTGTTTCATTCCTGATTTGGCCTCCTGAGCCAAACTCAAGACATGAGTGGCGCTGCCACTGCTAACAATCTCCTTCTGCCATGTTTAAAATGATGCCTTCTTTCTTTTCTTATTTCTAAAAAATAATTATAAAGTATAATTTTAGAAAGTGAAAATTTCTCTGAAGTAAGTTGGGAAATTTCTAAGTTTTCATTTGAAATCAAGAAAATAGAAATTTTAACAATACCTGGAATAAAGAAAGTATCAGATTAAACAGACGTCAGAAGACATTAAAAGATGTACATTGTTAAATCTTGTTACCTAAAAATATCAAAAATTAGTTACGATAATATTTTTCTTCGTTTCTAACTATGTATCAAGAAAAGATCATGATTCTGTGGGGTCTGCTTTATTGCTAAGAGAGTTCCCTACCAGGGACGCAAGTCAGTGTTCAAGGCCAAATAAAAAGTCACAATTATGAAAACTCTTTTTTCTAGGCATATAGCCCCCTCCCACCAATAAATGCAGAACAATATTCTTACCTAATTTTCTCCTTCCTATCTGACCTTGTACCATATTAAGTTAGAAAATATAAAAAAAATATACAGTGCAAACTTTTTAGAATTATTTCAATGAACTGGAGTGTTTTTCATTTGTTTTTATTAAAATAAAATTCATAACACTTCAAGATATAGGCAGTCATGACACTCCACAACTTCCTTTTTATCTTAAAGTTGTGAATTGCCATGACTGTTCTTAGGAAAGTAGTTTCCCTTTGCCTTCTCCATGGTTTGCAATTCAGAAGTGTCTTTTTTCTAGACTGGTTGCTTTACCAAGGATACTGAAGTGTACAAGACAATTATAACGAGAAGCTTACTTTACAGATTGGACAAAGAGAGAATCCAAAGGTGATCCGAGGTCCAATCCATTTCCGAGAGAGAACATTCTTTGTACAATGCAAATGGAATACATGGGCACATTTCAACTGAAAAAAGAAAAAAAGAAAATAATTAAATAGTAACATTATATTTACATACATAAAATATTGCATTTTATCAAAGTCTATTTGTCTAAATTTCTGGGATAAGAAATTATCATTATTTACACTATTTATACCCAGACTATTGTCCTCATCTTTGCTGTTGTTATCACAACGTTTCGACCGTTGTGCCCTTCGGCCTTCCTCAGGTGTATATTGATCTGGGTAGCCTACAGGAAATTCCAAACTGAACCTTTTATTCAATCTATAATATTCCTCATTCCACTGCTCATGTCTACAGATATCATCTAGTTCTTATTTTTTATTTAGTATTGTTCAGTTATTGCTCACCAGTTTTCACTGAGCGCAAGTACACACTGCCTGACCCAGGGATTGAACTCACAACCACTATATCACCAAATTTACAAACCAATGCTTTTACCCACCATAGGACTTTTTCGCTAGAGTAAACTTAGAACCTTAAACCTAACCTTGGCTGCTGATTAGGCTGCAACAGCTGTTAACTGATATATGTTTTAATTGCTGCAGTTGAAGAATTTCTTTATTAATGTGGAGTCAAGAACCATCTACCTCAATAGAGGCAGCCAGTGTGTTGATGACACAGCATCAGTGCGACTAGACTTCCAAATGCCTGAAGCCAGGATTGAAACCCAACTAATTTGGTGTCAGCCAGAGCTATCTTCACTCGGTAGAGTTACACAACTAAATCTAGCGTATTGGTTTTACAAATGTAAACAAATGCCAATCATATAAAAAGAGAGAGAGAGTAAATAAGCCTTATTCTGACAATCTATAAAAAAAGAAAAAAGTCTGACTCCTCACCTGGATAGCTGGAGCAGCAGAAAGGGCTTCAGTGAAACAAATCATGCACATATCATCTGCATCTTGTTTCAGCATCTGCTGGTTTGGTGCAGGGCACCTATGCAGGCAGGGGAGACAACTCTCTTCATTTTTTATGCCACCACACGTGTGACCACAGGGCAGGATTTTGGTGCAAGCGTTACGTCCATGTTCCTGGAAAAAAAAAAAGAAAAGAAATCCCAAAGTTTTCACCAGTTAAAGGATTTGGACAAATGAAAATTGATTTTATTGCAATTTTAGGTTGTACAGTGTAAGCCGGATATAAGAGAAACCCGGATATAAGAGGCCCGGATATAAGATACTTCTTCTCCGGTCCCGACAACTCTCTTATATCCGGGTTACACTGTATGTGTAAATTCAGGCAGTATGAATTCATTATAAACAAGTTTTATTAAATTCAACTCTGATGTAACAGGGCATTAGCCCTATCCAATGTTTAAATGTATGAAATCATGGGATGGTGATCTGGAGGGAGTACAAATTGGAGAATAATTATTAAAATTCTCAAAAGAAGAGATTGAATGGTTCAGAAAAGATGGGAAAAAAAACAGTTAATAATTATGTTTAAAACAATAAAATGAATTTAACAAAAGTTACAAAGAGAACTGAGCCCAGAAATAACTAGTCAACATATCCACTTTCCTTCAATAAGAAGAACATGATTAATATGTTGCCCTAATTTCTTGGATCTTAGATACCAAATTCGGAGGTTGTTTACATTAATACTATTCACTCAAATACTTATATTCTTACAAAAAAAACAAAACACTACCTAACTTCTTTAAAAAAGAAAGCCATGTGGTTTTTGAAAAGTTTTTAGACAGAGTGAAGAAATTCTAAAAAAGAACATTGAAAGCTTTCTAGGGCGGGGGGGGATAGACAAATCCTGCTTTTTTTCCATCTTTGTAATTGTCAATAAAATACTGTTACAGAATGTATAGGCTAGTCCAAAATGCAAACCCTATCATACTGTACAGAACTTTGACCTAAGTGTGAATATAACAAACCCAACTGGAATTGGAACTCCGCTTCCCGATTTCCAACTCTGATCCATTATCCATTACACCACCCACACATCCAAGCAGTCACCAATCTATGTACTGACCAGGCTTGACATTGCTTAACTTTGGTGATTCAATCTGATAGGCTGTAAGCCTTTTATTTATTAATATTATTCTTTTTTATTTTCTCTCTAAAAAGATGTTTATTTCTTTTATGTATTTTTATTTTTTATTGTTATTTTTATTTTATAATTTATTTTTATTCATTTATATCTTTTAATAATATTTTTCATTTTAATTGAATTTTTCTTTTTGAAAAATACATTTCTATTTTTTTACTTCATGGATAATTTGTTATCCCAGTGTCGTTCCTGCCCTACACGTCATGAACAGTACGGATCCTAATTCCTTCTTTTTTTACTTTTTTCTTTTTTTTAAATGATGCCTGTTTTTATACAATCAAATTTTCTATACTTTCAATTTCCTTACAAAAATCAATGATCTTGATTTTATGGGCCGAGTAGAAATAAACAAAATTCATTCCAATTTTTCTTTCAGAATAAAAAGACTGGAACATATCCTCTCAGACCAGAAAACAAAATTAAATTTTTTTTTTTCTTAATCTGATAATCAATTATGAGTTATTGGATATTAATTCATTTAGTGAATGTATGTATGTATATATACAGTTGTGGACAGAATTATTCGCACCACAGCCGACTAAATGTTTTCTAAATAAATACGAATATTTGCAAGTACTTACTTAATTTACCATAAATAGTGAAATTTTTAGAAGTTTTGATCTATTATAATTTATTATCTATTATATCCGAAACACATGGCATGAATGCTTAGATGACAGCAAAATTAAGATGTTAGCGTAACCTGCAGAAAGTCCTAACCTAAACCCCATTGAAAATTTATGGCATATTTGAAAATAAAAATAAAAAATTAAGAGAAAGAAGTCTTTGAAATTTGGAGGAACTAGAATTTATTGCCAAGGAAGAATGGAGCAAAATTTCCTATCAGTGTGTGTGTAGCCATCTTGTAAGGAACTATCAAAAATGATTAAAGGCAATAATCATAAATAAAGGCCACAGAGTTGATTATTGAGGCAAAAGGAGGCCAATAATTTTGTCCTATGTTAAATGTTTTTTTGTATTATTATTTGACATTAAAATAAAAATTGTGTTGTGGGCATCACTGCGCATTCTTTAAATCCACTATTCTATCACTTGTGAATAAATGTACATGAAGTTTCCATGAAAATTTTAAAGTATTACAGCTTTATTTGTAATTATGGAAGTGGGGGCAAATAATTCTGTACGTAACTATATGTATATATATATATATATATATATATATATATATATATATATATATATATATATATAAATATATATATGAGGTGTATTTCAGCAACAAGAATTATCTCAAACAGGTTAAAATGGACAAGTTCTGTCAATCAATATTATTATTAAATTTTTCAAATTTCCAATTAAGTAGTTTTGTGTTATCAATAAATTTGTCAAAACTCATTAACTTTTATATTATTTAAGAGCACTTTCCAATGTTACTAACTTCATTTTCAAGGATTGTTTTGTGTGGCTATGCAAATGTTTTTTTTTCAATTCTGGCATGCTTACGTTTAAATATTTATGTGTTTGTGAATATTTTATATATATATATATATATATATATGGGATAACAATATATAAATAGTCATGTATCTAGAAAGTTTGGAGGAAAGATGTATGACAAAGTGGGAAAAATTTTCTTGTGACGTGTTTCATCCTTTAGGGCTTCACATTATATATATTTTCCCAAGTCATCGGGTACAAACTGGTGAGTCATTTTGTGCCTGACAACTTGGGAAAACCATGAAACTTTAAGTTACACTACAAATGTAGGTATATATATATATATGACAAATATATAGAACACACAAATAACATTTGAAGTAATAAAAATGCCAGATTAAAAATGGATCCATATAATTCTTTAGAAATTTTATATAAAGGGTGTTCCAATAACTTGGACTGATTTTAAATGTGAATTAAGTTTAAGCATTTAATGATTTTTTTTGATTTTTCTTTCAGATTTAACAACTTAAGTCTTTGACAGTTTCAATTCAAATTGAATGCTATGGATGTCAAAGATTTGTGGTTCCAACAGGACGGCGCCACTTGCAACACAGCCAATGCAACAATGACTTTATTGAATGAGAAGTTTCCAGGTCACATCATCTCTCGAAACAGCGAAGTCAATTGTCCACCACAATCGTGCGACAACGCCTTTAAATTTCTTCCTTTGGGGTCATCTCAACAGTAAGGTCTATGCCAACAAGCCAACAATTCAACAGCTGAAGGATGAGATAATAAGGCATATTGGTGAGATCGAGGAGCAAATATGCAGAGACATCATCAAAAATTTTGACCATTGTGTAGAGGTGTGCCACCGAAGCCTTGGAGGACATTTGGACGATATTATTTTTCACACACAATTGCTGTAACTGAAATAACATGATCCAATAGAGAAATAAATAAATTTTTACCAATAACAATGATTTATTTACTGCTGACTTTGATCCATCTTAATGAAACACCCTATATATGTGTGTGCATGCAGACATACAGATATGAAAAGAAATGTTACCTGGCATTCAGCATCGGAACAGACGTTACCAATTGCCAACAAACCGGTATTACTGGATGTTCCGCAGAATCGGCAAGTACCGGAGCCTGCAGGAGGAGCACCCACTTTTCCTGAAGAAAAAGTTTTTAAAATTGCATTAATTTGGGAAATTTCTCTAAATCTTGCTTTTCTGTACAAAACAAAACTTCATTAGCATTCACTTGAAGTATTCAGCTCAAAAAATTGTGATATTAATTTCCAAGGAAGTATATTTTATCCTGAGATCCTTTGACTTAAATGCAGCATGCCAAGTTAGTGAATACCTACCTTCACGGAACTCCACCATTGCTTTTAAGGATTTAGAATCAGCCAATAACATAAGCCAGAAAAGTTTCATTCGGCCACAGCCTTCATGCAGATCAACTTTGATGGCTTCTTCTTCCTCTTTGAAGACCTGTAGGAAATAAAAAAATTCATTGTTAAAATTGAAAAATACTGAAAGAGTTTCATAAATGCAACCTCTACAGATCAAACTATTTGTGCGTGTGTCCACACAAGCAGGTGTTATCTCTGGGAGTTATCACCTGCATAGCTCTTTCTGTTAAGTTTTGTTTCTAAGTTTGTTTCAAGTGTGGTTACACACACACACACACACACACACACACACACACACACACACTAAAATGTATATTGTTGTGGGAGCAACCTCTTTGTTGCGAGGTGTGAACATTATTTTAGTAATGTTTACAGCTCTTGGAATATTTATCCCACAAACAATATTAGCAGACTCATGTGAGTCTGGGTAAAAAAACAAGTACACAAAACATGGAATTTAAAATACATGACACTTGATGCATGTTATTAACAAAAGGAATTGCATGCATACACAACTGAAATCAAAAGAAAAGAAATTAAAACTAGTTATAAGAATGCACTTTTGTGTGTGTGTGTGTGTGTGTGTATAACAAGCATGTGTGATACACATGTATGCAAGAGTTCAATAGTCAATAGATTAAGGAAATGAACACACCCTAGCAACAGCATTCTTTATCTATATTGGACATCTAGAAGCAAAATGAAAAAGAGAAGGAGAGGTCTGCCTTTTTATAGACTTAAATAGGACCACCTAACAGACGTTTTTGGTGAATTCAAGTGGGGTAACCCACTATACTTACATAGCCACACAAGTTGGAGTATTGCTGTACACACACACACATATATATACATACTATTATTCAAGTGATTTTCAAAACCACTCACTGTTTGTCAAATTAAATAAAAAAGAATAAATGAAAATAAAAGAAACTAAGAAAAGATTAAATTTATAAATCCCCAAAATTCCATACACTGACGTCCTCAAGGACCCATGGCCCAATGGATAAAAGCGTTGGTTGGATCCAGTGACTTGACCCAAAGAGTTGTGAGTTCAATACCTAGCTACTGCAGTGGTGAACAAAAACTTAGAGAGTTAAGTTAGACATCTAGAAGAGGTATGGCACATGGAACAAGAACAATCTACTCCAATGGACAAAATAAAGGGTTCAGCTGAAGAAGGCCAGAAGTGTTGTGAATGTAGCATTGAAGATGAGTCCAAACGATGTTAAAAGTTTCCCTGCATTCTTTTTAAGCTTCAGTTAATTTGTATGTCTTATTTGAATATTTCTCAGCATATCTTTGCGGGAGAAGCGGGATGTAGGAAGTCATTACCTGTCTCTGATGAGCTCGAGTCCGTCGGTGCAGGTGAAGGAAGCGATTACAATCTGCACATAAGTTACCACACATGTTACAGAGAATGATAGCAGGTGTCTCTCCATCATCATGATTATCACAGGTAGGCTGAAACAACAACAAAATTACACCTTTTAGTACATGGGGAGATTTTACAAATGTATCATCGAGATATATTAAGTGCATATAATATTCTCAGCTAACAATTGCACTGCACTAATCTTATTGCAAATATATTTCAATTTTCAGTAAACCTCACCAACCCAGCAATGGAGATTAAAATTGATTGTTTAGTTACCAGTTGGATGTGCAGGTGATGCAATGACTTAGAAAGAGAAATCTGTGAGACAAGTTCAAATTCCAGCAGAGTTCATTATAATCACTTTTACACAAATACCCATGGAGATTCATCCATTGGCATCCTATGGTTGACATGAAATGATCCTTAAAAGATTAGTGAACTGGTTGTTGGATTAACCAGAAATAATCTTATATATTAATAGCCGATATATAATAGCTAACAATATGATGAATACCATTGCTGTAAGTTCTGCAGAGGCTGAAAGAGGGTTTACTGTGATGAACATAATTTATTCTGACAAAAGAAATCATCTTGAAGTTAAAAATGTGGCAAATCTTCTAGTCATAAATTTGATAGATCTTCCATTGGATCTTTGGGACTGCTGCGATTCAATTTGAATATGGCTAAGAAACCATAAAACAGCGGATGACAGTAGAGTTAAAAAGCATCATAATTCAGAACAGAAATATGATGAGAACAGAATTTCAATCTGGAAATATCTTAATAAATAAATGTTTTCTATTAAATTATTAAAATGGTGTAATTCTTTTTTATACTATAAAGTGATTTGTTTCCATTCTCAGGTTGAAAAGAAAATAATCAGAATACATTCCTAAAGATTACCTGCCTTTATGGAACAGATTCCTGGAAATTTGTGATGCCATTATTGGATCCATCTCTTCTAGCTTCTTAGTAACAGATCTAGCAATTGATTCAATATAATCCTTTCTCTTCATTTCAGTAGAAAACATAAGACCAAGAAGGAACAATGAGTTGCTCTTCTGGAGGTTAGCATCAGCCATACTGATGAAAGACAAGAATGGTTCTGTATGATGATTAAAAGGATAGCTTTGTTTTAGAGACGTTAAAATTTAAAAGTCATTATGGTTAATGAGCCACAGACATCTTTTCTAGCTTCTTAGCAGTAGACCTAGCAATTGATTCATGAGACCAAGAAGGAACAATGATTTGCTCTTCTGGAGGTTAGCATCAGCCATACTGATGAAACATAAGAATGGTTCTGTATGATGATTAAAAGGATAGTTTTGTTTTAGAGGCGTTAAAATTTAAAAGTCATTATGGTTAATGAGCCGTGACAAGCGAATCAGAAAATGTGTTTTTGAAATCAAATACAGCTGAGCCATGACAATATTTTGGTTGTGTATTTGTTTACATGTAGAGGAAATGAAAATTTGTGCTTACCCGAGGCGGACCTCGCTGATTGTCAGGACTGCTACGCCATTCCCCCGAGGAAAGACGCTCCACATGTTCTTGGTCAAGGACGCATAAAGATGCTAATGCCAACCAAAGCTGATGACGAGAAAGTAATCATCAATAATGTCATAATGAGAATAAAACACAAAATTTAAAATATTTTGTTTTTTATATATACTTGTAGGTTTTAAAAAATAAATTAAGTATTGAGAAATTTTATCAGTGCAGATATTTACAACTGTATGAAGAACAGAAATATCTTGTATGATCCTGGGTGTAAATTTACCAAAGCAAATTCCAAAATTAGTGTACTTTTGAAACACTTTCATCATAATGAAATTTCTTTTTTTAATCTGAACTCTATTAAGCGAAAAGAATGATAAGATTTGTTATGATGCCAGGTTAATGCTTTGTGTGAATTGCTATCTAAAATATCTTTTATGCTTCTAAAATCTTTTATTCAAATTTCTACAGGTTACACCAATGTATTTCATGGGACATCTTTTTGCAATCTATGGCAAAGTATCAACAAATACCCACAAAAGAATGGTTTTTATCTTTACACCATTTTTACTGTATATTCCCTCAGGAATTTTTATTGTTTTAAAATGATAGTTTCAGAATTTTAATAAAATCCAAACATATGAAACTGTATTTGCACATTTTTTTTGTTAAGAATTTGTGGCAAACGTGTACCAGTAAAGACGCAAAAATGTCATGTGCTGTCATGTCGTTGAAGCTGGTCACATCCGGATTTTCCCTATTAGTAGCAGAACAGCTTGGCATGTCCAGATACAGGCCTCTTTGCAACTTGTCCGGATCCAGGTCATTTTCAACTGTTTCATGATAATAAAAACAATGGGAAAACTCGCAGCCAACATTGGTCGAAAATCAGTGTCTTGTGAAGACATTCCCTTGGTGCATTTTGTTTCGGAAGTTCTGTGCCGCCTTCCATGCTGTGGTTTCTGAGGCAGTGCCCTTACTAGTCATTACTCAGTTTTATTTTATTTCCTCCCATCTCTTTCCCTTCTCTGCCTGTTACCCTGTAATTCTTAAGAGAACAATTGGTGTAAGTGTTTCCGCCAACCCCAATATACCATTGCTTTATTTTAAAACAGAATTGACAACAAAAATGTTAAATACTATTTTATTAGATTATTTATTTACAAGAATAATTTTATATTTACAAGATCATAAAATTGTGAAGCACCTACAATAACATATTTATTATTTACTATATTATAAAGAAATAAATATGAAAACAATTTTTTTATTCATAAATTTATAAAAATGTCTGTAAACTATAAAATAAGATTTAAATAAATGCATGACAATGAATAACTGTAACTATTAATTTTGAAAAATACTGTAATCTATTTCAGTGAATATATATGGTGAAAACTAATGAAAGAAATTTCTGGAAATTGCATTTTCTCAAAATTTATAATTAGTTACTCATCATTATGCGTTTATTTAAATTAAGCTTAATTCAGAGACTATACAGTCATTGTGGTATCAGGTTCATTGGCTGACCTTGTTTAGAGACATAACACCTCTATGAGGTATTTAATGCTGAAATCTAAATATTTTGGACACAATTTTATGGCTCCAACTAAATGTATTTTGAAATGAATAGGTATTGTTGGTAATTTTACTATAAATAGGTAATGTTGGTACTTTTACTACAAATAGTTAATCTTGATAATTTTTTTTATATAAAGATGTATTGTTGGTATTTTTACTATAAAAATGTATTTTTATAATTTCAATGTTTTGTTTTTGTTTAGGAGTTCATTATTTGCCCATAGCTGGGACCCTAACAGGCACTACTAACATAACTGGTGTCAAGAGAAAAATCATCATTTTGACACACTATTTTTTTTTTTGCAAGTATATTTGTTAAACTTTGCCCCATTTTTTTTATAACCATAACTTTAAAAACATTCATTTCAAAACAAAAACTGTTTTCTATTTTTCATTCATTTAAAGTTTTTCCGATATATATTTTGATATCTTTTTCATATTGTCAACATGGAAATTACTCTAAAATTAATAAGAAAAGAAAAGTCTTCAGTATCAGCCCATTCCTCTGAAGACTGAATCACCCTAATTTCTATAATATTCCAAATGTAAGAAGGAAGTCTCACACATCTTTTTCCCCAAAGAACAAATATTTTGTGGAAGAGATTCCTAGAGGGATTCTTCCCTGAACACTACATTCTTAACCACTTCAAGTCAAGGGTCAATCATTATCTATCCTCCTTATCCTCATAATCTTCACTTCCTACTACCTCCTCTTTCATTCATATGACAACTCATTTATCAATCATTTTAGCAGTAATCCTCTACCTTGAGTGGCTCTCGAGCTTTGTATTGAGTGACTTTAAAAAAAATAAATGTAAAAAAATAAATGTAAAAAAATAAATGTAAAAAAATAAATGTAAAAAAATAAATGTAAATAAATTAAAAACAAACAAAGCTCTTACTGTGGGAGTTTTCATGCAGGCCTGAGGTAGACGTAAAGATTCTTCAAGTTTTGTCAATGCTAACAATGCTTCTGCTATTGCTGCTTTGCTGACAGCAGCCCACGCCTCAGACAAATGACCCTAAAAAAAAAAAGAAGAAGAAATACATTGTAGACTACCATATTGCAAATGGCTTATGGCGATTTGTTATTTACTGGTAATTGTAAGTGGCTTATTCACATGATCAGAAAATCTTAATAATTACAAATTGTAATTAAATAAATTTCATATTAAGTAATGAGCAAGTTTTGAACCAAGTTTGGCCTTAAAAAAAAGAATTATTTGCATGTTAGATGAGAATGGTAAAGTTTTGTTGCCATAAAATACAGCAACAGAATATTCTGAGAGTGAAGACAAAATTTATAAATTTTTCAAAATTCAAATCATCCAACAATAAGTGAATAAATTCTATGAAACTATTACATTTTTCAATTAGGTTGTTTGGAAAATAATGTCCAATTTAAAAATCAACTTTTATTCCTGAATTAATATATTTTAACAGTGTTTAAGTCATAATGATAAAACTCTAAATGTTTGGAACAGCAAAAATCTTTGAGTGCCGTTTCTGTGTCTTCTTTGCAACAGAATGTCTTTTGGCTTAAAAAAACTGTCAAGACACTTGAAAAAGTGGCAGAGTCCGTTCGCAAGAGAGATCAGGGGAATATGATGAGACGTGGCAGTTTCATATCCCAAGTCAAAAAAATTCTGCAGTTTCATCCTGACATGTGGCTGAGTATTGTCATGAAGCAGAATTGGACCACATGTGGCGGAAATATTTTGCTTAATTGAATATGCATTTCATCCAGTTGTTGGCAGTGAACATTGGCAGTGCTGCTCTGGTTAGATTCCAGAAAACTGTAATGGATAACAGCAATTGACCGACCACCCGATAGTCACCATCTTGGTGCTATTTTGCTTTTGGAAATTGTGTGCTTCATCATGATCCAGCCATTGAGCTGATCATTTATAATTGTAATAAAGGATCCATTTATCACCATAAGTCACTATTCGATCAAGAAATGGATCACTTGAATTTCTCAAATGCAGCAGAGAAAACACTTCAAAATGTCAAACTCTTTGACTTTCAGTATCTGTCTTTATTTCTGAGATATCTCTCCCAAGACCCTCCATAGAGGAGAACATGACTAAAGACTGTGTGTACTCTATCCCATGCAGCTGCGGAAAGAATTATAAAGGGGAGACAGGCCGGCCCCTCAAGGTAAGGCTTCAAGAACATCAGAAATCTGTAACATGAGGGGAAGTGGAAAAATCAGGCATGGCTGACCACATATGGAGAGAGAAGGGAGATCACGACCCTCTGTGGGATCAGGTTGAGATCATAGACAAAGAACATCGTTGGAAAATTCATAAACTTAAGGAATCAGCACATATGCTAGGCCACAAAAATCTCCTGAGCTGACCAAGCATAGAAATGAATACAATATGGGAACCAGTAATAAGGAGTGCCAGAGAAAACCAATAATAACCACAAATATTGCAATATGAGCTCTGGTAAAAACATGAAATGATAACAGCAAAAATTGCAATATGAGCACTGGTAAAAATGGTTGCTGAAGACATTAGGTTTATAATGCCCAGAAATTCATACACAGATGTCCTCAAGGACACATGGCACAGTGGATAAAGGTGCTAGTTAGATCCTCTGACAGTATCCAAAGAGTGTGAGTTCAATAATTGGGAAATTAACAGGAGATAACTGATAACTGACATCCATTAGACATGGCACCCCAATGAGCAAAATAAAGGGTTCAGTTCGACATTCCAACCACCTGAAGAAGGCCAAAGTGTACAACGGCTGAAACGTTGTAATAAATATGGCGACAAAGATGAGGACAATAGTCCAAATAATGTAAATAGTGTCTTTGTCTTTCACTGAGTTCATGTGGATCCTACTTACTGAGTTTCTTCACCTTGCCAATTTTCTTAAGATGATCCGATATTCTTGAAATGCTGACACCAATTATCGGAGACATTTCTCTAATGCTCTGATGTGGGCTTTGTTCAGCTAATGTTTTCATGTGTCGATTGCAAATTGCAGATGGATAACCCCTACCATCATGATCTTCGAGGCTCATATCTCCAGTGTGAAACATCAAAAACCAGCACCCTATTGTCTGATCACAAGTGGATCCTTCACTCCATTCTCTGTTAATGTTGGCGGCAGTATGAAAAGAATTATGACCAAGCTTGCAAAAAACCACATCTCTTTTCCTCATGTTCAAGATTAGGAGCATATAATGTTTTAAGTTAAATTCTGAAAGTGATTGATATAAAAGCAACAGAGAGGACACTCTAAAAATTAGGAATGAGTAATATATGTTTTGTAAAACTATTATAATATATTAGCATACAAAAGGTTTATTCTAAAATCGGACATTATTTTCCAAACAACCTAATATAAAGGTTATTTTTTTTCTTAATTTTTACATCTTGTTTTTCCTCTGTCTATACTATATTTCTGAGATAAGGTATTGTACGATTTACACTGTTTACATGGCCCAGTGGATAAAAGCATTGACTGAAGTAATCCATTGACTTGACCCAAAGAGTTGTGAGTTCAATACCTCATCACAGAAGAGGTGAACAAAAATTTGGAGAGTTGAGATACTAAAAAGTAATTAACTGAAAATGAGATATCCAGAAAGGGCATGGCATGTGGAACTAGAACAATCTACCCCTGTAGACGAAATAAAGTGTTTGGTTTGAAATTCCAACATATATCCCCTGAAGAAGGCTGGAGCATACAACAGCTGAAACGTTGTGAATATGACAAAGATGAGGACAATGGTCTGAACAAAATAAACAGTGTAAATAGCACGTTTTTTCTATTGAAATATTTTGCTTTCATTTTTACATTAATTTTTATATGGCAATAAAAAGAATCATTTGCTCACTTGTGAAGAAAACTATCAAGTAAATAGTGTCATCTTACCTTTGCCATATCTTGCAGTAATGCAATGATGTTACCCGCTTGACACATTGTCATTCGTCCACGCAGCCACCACCGTGGACCTGTCGCCCTAAAAAACAAAGACAGAAGACGAAATTATTATATACTTATTCATATATACATAATTGTACTAAACAGTATACATTCAAATATTAACCCACAGTAAAGAAAGGGAGATAAGCAAAATAATATACCTGTGTGCAAACACGGCTTGTCTCCCTTGGAATCCGTGACTAAAACATTTTATGATTATCTGTTGATTAATTTGGGAAAGATATTAGAATAATCCAGAACCTATACTGAGAGGAAACGGCCCGCATACGGATAGAAAATGAATTCAATAAATAAACAAAAGTAGAAAGCGATGATTATATTTTCTTATTCAACATCTACAACGAGGCGATCATGAAAGAATGAGAAGTCCTATCAGGATTCCTTATTAGAGCCCACAATCTTAACATTAGATATGCAGATAACACAGTGTTGATAGCAGACTCAGAAAGGAAACTACAAGAACTATTACAGAAGGTAGTGAAGGAAAGTGAAAAAAACTAAACATCAATTGTCAGAAGACAATGTATGATTGTCTGTAAAAGGAAGAGCTCAAGTTGGAAACTATGAATTGGACAGGTCGGAATTAACCAAGTACAAAAAAGTAAACATCTAGTATTGTTTAAACAAAAGATGGAAAATTTAACACCAAAATCCAAAACCATATTGGAATAGCAAAAGACATTTTCTAAAAGCAAAGCTAAGCAAAGTATTAAGAAACAAGAATATCTTGTTAGAAACAAAGTGTGCTGAAATGTGATGTAAGTTTAGTCCTCCTATATGGCAGTGAAACTCGACCATCTCCTCATAGATGAAGAACAGACTTGAAGTAGCAGGCATGTACCTCTACAGAATTGATGCTGAGAATATCATGGACCAAACACGACTAATGATGAAGTCTTCAGGAAAATGGAAACAAAAAAAAACATCAGAAAGAGTTGAAATTTCTATAGTACATAATGAGGAAATGAGCTTGGAGAATTTGACACTTACAGGACACTTTGAAGACAAGAGAGACTGAGGAAAGCAGCGAATATCCTATCTAACGAGATTATGTAAATGGTTGGCAGAATAGGGATTAATATATAAGCAAAAAGATAAACCTTACTAACAACAGTAAAGGATAGGAAGTTGTAGAGAGCCATGATCACTCATGAACTGAAGGGACACAACACATACAAGAAGCACAGTACGCTTGTCTAATAAAAGGTCTTAATAATTGGGGGTGTTGGAACTTTTCTCAATATTCAATAAACAGGGGGGGGTAATCAAAAGGGTGCTCAGAAAATCATTTAACGGGTCAAAAAATTTAGAATTTAAAGAAAAAGAAAATTAGAATTTAAAAAAAAAATGTATGTGATAATTATAAAAAACTAAAAAAAAATAGAATACTGTTTCTTAAAAAACAAAAAAGACCTGCACAAAGTATGGCCCATTGGCCTCATGCGGGGTTTTCAAAAGAGTAAATTTCTTATATTAATTAGAATACGTATGTATATATTTCATCCACAGTAAATTCGCACCCAGATTCTTACAGCATTTCACAATTCTTGGCAGATCTTCTATCAAAATATTGCATATTTTATAACAAAAGTAATTGAAACAAAAAGAACCTAAATTAAATTAGCTAAATTATAAAAACCGAAAATACATATATAAAAATAAAAAAATTAAATTCCCAGTATCTCTTATTTGTGCACATAAGTAGTTGCATCAACATAAAAATGTGTCAGATGAAAACTTTTTCCACTTTGTCATACATCTTTCCCCCAAAAAAAAAAAAAAAAAAAAAAAAAAAAAAAAATATATATATATATATATATATATATATATATATATATATATATATATATGCAATTTTTATATATATTATTTATATATTATATATGCATGGTACTTATTAGAAAGCACTCAATATCAGTAATAGAGCTGACATATTTAGTTGGATATACGCAACCATAAATAAATCCAAAATTTCAAAAATTAATCAGTTTGTCTGACAATCACAGAGTGTGTGAACACCAGGGTCACAAACCCACATCAATCCAACTATATATATATATATATATATATATATATATATATATATATATATATCTCAGATGATGATGAAGATGGTGGAGGGTGATGGATAACTTGGCCCAATCTACTTCCAAAAATCTTGGCAAATGATTTTTTTTTTTTTTTTTTTTTTTTTTTTTTAAATCACTTCTGGGTTGGATGCCAAATATTTCAACACCCCAAGTCTATGTGTTCATTACCATATTGCCACATAACTGTAAAGAGCAAGACAGGGAAATAAGCAGAAGATATGAAGCAAGAAAGAAAAGTGTGAAAAGAAGGTATAGCAATGATAAAAAGCCATAAAGTCTTGAGTTCTATCACTCCTTTTCCCCACCTTAATCTTTTAAAGTAGGTAAAACTTATACTATTCTGTTTTTCTTTTGCAGTGTGATGCACACTTTACATAAGATAGGCAAGTAGATGCTACAGTATTAATATATACATACAAATTCTGTATCTGCAATTAATACAAAAATGAAGATACCTGGGCACCTCAGTCAATGAAAAGGTGCTGCCTGGGGAATAAACCCCCAGTGTCCAAGTTACAATTGTTTTGTTTTTTTTGTTTTTTTTATTTTCTATCCCCTTACCTGCTTGAGTTCAGCTCTGCCAAACAGTCAGACAAAGTGACAGTTGTGATGCCTTTTTGTGATTGATTACTCTTGATCTTCGTCTGGACTGTAAGGGCTTTACTGATGCAAGCCAGGAATACATCAAGGACGCATGGCTTCTCAGCATCAAATTCTTCCTCTACAGGCTCACGATTCGTCGAGTGTAGGATGCTGAAGTCGGTTGGCGGCAAACTTGGCACAAGAAGCAAATCAGCTAAGGCTTGTGGCTGAACATCAGGAAGGACACGTCTAATCACTGAAGTCACCTGTAATTTGGAGAGAAAAGAGGGGGAAAAACATTAATAATGGTAAAATAAGCCATTTTCATAGAGGAAACATTCGGTATTCTTTGACTAAACAGTTAGCATTACTGTCGGTTGAAATTTATAAAAACTTTTTTTTTTAAGTTTTTTTAGGTAAACAGATTACTCAAGTCCACTGTTTTCCCTTTTTTGTATATTATAGTTTCCTTCCAAACCTTTTGTTTAAAGTGGTGGAGAAAGCCAATATCTTTATAATATCATTATTTTCTCTTTTAGTTACATATACTACCCATTTTTTTTGTTGCTGCTGTTGGAAGTCTTCAAATGATGTGATTTTTGTTATTTGGTAAAGCTCTTTGTGATTCTGTAGCATCAGTCTAAAGTCTGATGAAAAATTATCTTCTCTAAAACTGAAAGGATTCAATTTACCTAAAGACATTTTTCATCACTGATCTGAGAAAACGGTTGAATATCAATGATAGTTTAGATATTTCTGAATGAGTTCGATGCCATGTAGGACATCCATATGAGAATCGAGATCTCTGACAAGGCATAAACTAAGATATACTGAGGAGAGGTGGCCAATAGTACTTGGAGAGGAATTAAAACATTGTTATTTGAATTTTACAGAATGATGATGTTAAACTATTACTTTTTATGATCTATTAAAAACAAAAAAACAAAAAAAAACAAGGAGAAATGATGGACATTGAAAACTCAAAACCTTTGTGAAAGTTTGGAAAATAACATCAAGAAAAACTTTAATACCATATTTTCTTAATATCAGATCCTCATATCATTCACAACAGATAGGTGAATTTCATTAGATTTGATAAAAACTTATATCTCCATCAATACAGTATGGATAATAGACTAGAAATTATATATATTATTTTTATTATAAGAGATTATAAAAAATACATCTTGACATCGCTACACAAAAGCTTTCATGTTTCAATCAAAGTATTGAAACATAAATGCTTTTGTGTAGCGATTTCAGCATGTTTTTATTATAATCTCTTATAATAAAAATAATAATATATTGCTCTAATTTGTATTGAGCACTTTTTTAAAAGTAAATATCTATGAACAGTGGAATTTTACTCCATGTTCTTTCTCCGATTTGGATATATATATATATTATAAATTAACTGATTTAAAATATAGTTTCTTCGCTACACAATAATAACCTTGTTTCAAAAAACAAAGCTAAAAACTTCAAATTTAATTATATAATTAAATTAAAAGCATTAGATTTGTTTCATCTTCAAGCAAATTTTGGAATAACTTATTTTTAAATTTACTGAGTTTTAAATGCACATATAAATTCATAATTTCTTATTTCCAAGGATACAGAGAAATCCAATGATTCAGACATGGGCGATAGTGTTTTCTTTTTTTTTTTTAACTATTGTTGTATCAATTATGAGTTACGTTTGAAAAAGATGTTAAGTTTAGGGAGGGTAGGGGTGATTTTTTCAATGAATTTCGACATCTGTTATACGCATGTTGTCTGTTTTTTTTTTATTATTAATGACAAAAAGTTTTTTGGCATTTTTCCCGTTAAATTCATACTTGTATACTTAAAGATTCTTTCTAAAAGGGGTGTTTGGGTTAGAATACGTTATATTTAACTACAATTTTAAAATATTATTTTTACTCTTAATTAGTAATAGACTATATTTCTTTTTAAATCAAGTAAATGTAATAGAATTACTTAAATTTTTTTAAAATTATTATTACATATCAAATATAAGTATATATATTTCCAGCTCCCATTTTTTTTTTGTTTTAAATATTATTTAAGGAAAATTTTTGACAATGTTGGCAAAGAACAGCTATTTCATTTCTTTGATCCAGTAAATTTTTATTTTTTTATAAACTTTGTAATATATAGTTTCTCATGTATGCACAAAGGACATGGGTCATTTAATGACCTACATATTCTAGAAATATATATTTCTGGCAATTAAAGAAACCAATAAAACACCTACATTAAAATGGAAATTAATAAGAAAAGCTAGAATATGTAGGTCATTAAATGCCCCATGTCCTTTGTGCATGCAGGAGAAACTATATATATAGCTTCGGTTTTTGAAACATGGTTATTACTGTGTAACGAAGAAACCATATTTTAAATCAGTTAATTTATAATATTTATGCTCTGTAAATTTACATTGAGCACTGTTTTGTAAAAATAAAAAATATCAATAAGAACACCGGATTATATATCTTACTGTTCTTTCTTTTTATTATAATATAAATATAAATATATATATATATATATATATATATATATATATATATATATATATATATATATCACACATTGAGTATTGATGTTAACCCTTAACACACTGCATTATTCATTACTTTCCTTTCTACTGGATTGTTTTTCAAGTCTCCTCTACTTAATTTCAGTCATGGTCATTTTCTGTTGCCATAGCTGGATATGGCAACACAACTGCAAAAGTCAGACTGTCATTTATTCATCTGAGTCACTTGCAGAGGCAGACTAAATTTTTTGCTTTGCAAACAAAATGACCTCCAGAATGTTAAAGGTTAATAAAATAATGCTTGATGTAGAATAACAGAACGATAGCTTATAGTTATTTTCCAAGCGTAGGTTAGATGTGGCACAAGGTCAAAAGTATGGGGGCACCCAGTGAGTATTGAACTCACTACTAAGTCATATTTTTTCTAGTGAGACAAGCTTGCAAACCATTACACTACCTTGAGGTGCTCCAGAGTTATAGTTTATATATTAATAATAAATATACATTTTTTCTCACCAGAAGTTGAAGATTGCATTGTGCATGAAACTCAGAGTTGTGTATCAGTGAGAAAAAAATTGTGTGTGTGCATATATATATATATATATATATATATATATATATATATATATCATATTTCTCTGTATATAAATACATTGAGCTCTCTTTATGGATCTATCTTTTTAATATTTCATATTAAAAACACCTACTTGGATTATCCTTTCCACTTACGGATTTGATATTATTATTATATATATATATATATATATATATATATATATATATATATATATATATATATATATATATGGCAAAGTGGTTAGAACTTTCACTTTCTGACCATGAGATCCAGGTTCAAATCTCACCTGGGTCAATTTGTCAAGAAGTTGACTTATTGATGTTATTGGTCTGGAGTGTGCAGCACCTTCAAAAAGTGCCTGAAAACGATATTACAAGTTGGCTCATGTGAATGAAATTGGGTAGCCAGAACCCTTGGGAGTTGCCGGTGACTGTGCTAGCACAAAGTCATAAGTCATTATGGCCAAGGGTTTCAGTGTGCAGGCCTTGTTCAGGCTGTTCATCAAAATAGCAAATGCACACTATCTCTAAAACTGCAACTATATATATATATATATATATATATATATATATATATATATATATATATAGATATATATATATATACACACACACATACAATGTAAGAACAGAAGAATTTAAAAATTATCAATATTTTTATTAGATTAAGCTGTCAATCATTATTAATTTTTGTCAAGGATCTATTTTCATTTGTGTTTTTTTATTAGTTTAAGCATTTAGTAATATTTACTTTCACCATCATTTTTTATAGATCAATCATTGTCAACTATTATTAATTTTTGACTAGTATTTAATTTCATCTTCATTGTTTAATTACATAATGCATGTTTAACCATAATTATTAGTTTTTGACTAGTATTTACTGTCATCTTTTTGACTTATTCAGTCCTATCTCCACACTGTCATAGATGAATGGCCTGAGTAAACATTACGCTAAAAAAAAAATACCTAAAAATTAAATACCATATGTAATTGTGTATAAGCCAACTTCATATATAATGCAACCCCTGATTTATTTTGCATGAATTTTAACCCGTCCAGAAAAAATTTACCTGTGAATAGTGCAACCAGTCACAGAAGATGTACGATTTTTTTCAAAAGATTACCTATGTATAGTGTGACCCCTCTATATTGCATAAAAAACTGATCATAAAAACTCTCACTATACTCAAGTATATACAGTAAATACTAAGTAAAAATTGGTAAAAATGCATCTACATAAATACGGCTATGTGATATTTGAAACCATTTTATTTCGACAGACCTAAAAAGTACATTTTATTGCAATTTATTTAATTTGTAAATACAGTAAATAAAACATCTCCTTGTTTGGTTTGTTTTATGGCATATCAACCTCGCTTGGTTATTTAAAGGCAACAGATTTTTATTGCTGGTACAGTGTAACCCGGATATAAGAGACCCTGATATAAGACAGATTTTCTCTGGTCCCAAATTAGAGCCTGTGTTAATAAAACAAAATAGACCAAACCCGGATATAAGAGACGTCTTCTCCGGTCCCGACAACTCTCTTATATCCAGGTTACACTGTAATATTTTTTTTTTAATTTAAAAAATGTATTGCTGGTAATAATTTTATTTTTCAAAAATGTATTGCTGGTATTTTTTATTTGATTTCAAAGATGTATTGCTGTAAATAATTGTTTTTCAAAAATGTATTGCTGGTATTTTTACTATAAAAACCTTTTTTTTTTACCTTCTTGGATCCTGTTAGAACAAAAGAAGTAAATTCAAGGCAATTTTATAATGGGTGAAATCTAGATGAAGGAAAGCTGGTACTTACTTGTCTCTGCACCCTTGGGGATGCCGTGTGCAGAAGACTAAACAAATCCTGCAGAAGTCCTGTCTGTTGGGCCAGATAATTACGACCAACAGAAGATCCACTCAAAGCAAGAACCATGGACAATAATTCAAAGCAGTAGACATCAGAAGATCTGCAATGGGAGCAGAAGAGAACAATTAGTGGAACCATTTGATAATGCACCTTTTCTCGTTAGCTGAATTTCTATGATTTCTAGGATACAATGGGTCACTCAGCAATTTGACATTGAAAAGAACAAACACTTCGCAAACAAATCCAATTTTAATGAAATCGATTCTGCAAAAAAGACATTTGTAAATAATAAAGAGAAAAGAAAAGATGATTTTACCTTGTTTCATCTGATGTGTTTGGAGTTTTATTGAGAAGGCTAGCTTCCCATTCATCCCTGACACGCCTTGTTTCTTTTTTGATGGCCTGAACAATGTGGGAGCAGACCTGAAACAAAAGTCCAACCACAATCATTAAGACAACATAATCAGCATTGCTTGCATTTGTGTAAATATTAATTGTATCTTACTAGAAAAAAAATCAAAATGTCTTTTTTTTGTCCACTTAGCTGCCATTGCATAATTCAAGGACAGCTATTAGGGACACCAAAATTTTCTCTGCTTATTCATAGTATACTGGAAGGGTTCGTTTTTTCTTACATATGTTTGAAAATACTAAAACATTTCGTTTTAGTGAGTGATTTGATTCATAATATACTACAATGCTAATCCAGATCCTTAGTAATCACCAACAGAGTGCCCTAGAAGTTATTAAAAATAATCTTGTATGGATATTTTTAGTCCAAGTAGTCACGAACAGGAGACACAAAAAGTTTTTAAAAATAAAAGTGAACATAGAAGTCAACAATATAATCACATGAGAGATTGTGCAGAGTCGGACAGTTTTCTAAATATATATAAAAAAAAAAAAAAAAAAAAAAAAAAACGGCCCAAAATGAAAGAATGACCAATTTTTGTCATTGAGCTTTTTACCTGCTTTTGCAAATGTGACAACTTGCTGCCTCGACTGAACAGAATACCCAACATATGTTCTTTCAAATCATTATCTCTAGCTGTTCCAGATTCACCATCCACATCATCAACTTTCTTCTCTTCCAATTTGTCTTCAGCAGAATCATCTGTAATAAGTCGACCAAATACCTGCAAAAGAAAAGCAAACAATTCAAAAATCTCTGACAGAGAAATGCCAAAAGCATCCTTCATTGCATGACAGGAAAGAATGTTTCATGCTGTCAAAATGTCTGTTTTCAACGTTTTTGTCATGTGATATTGTGAACACACCACACTCCAACATCATTTCTGAAAGTCAGTAAAACATTAGCGAGACTGTTTTATCACTTGTAGTAAAAAATAAAATAAAATATATATTATTTATTAATTAGATATATATGCCACCTAGAAATCTATTTAGTTGGATATTCACGTCCCCTAGAAAATACCTATTAACAATCATACTTGTGTTTTATGTAATAACACTGTTAGGACTTTTTTCGCTCAAACTTTAAAAACTTTTTTAAAATATTTAAATATTTAAAGATGCATTCAATATAAATACAGTGTAACCCGGATATAAGGGAGTTGTCGGGACCGGAGAAGTCGTCTCTTATATCCGGGTTTCTCTTATATCCGGGTTTGGTCTATTTTGTTTAGGTAAGTATGGCTCTAATTTGGGACCAGATAACATCTCTCTTATATCCGGGTTTCTCTTATATCCGGGTTACACTGTACTCTATTTATATACTGACTATTGTCCTCATCTTTGTTGTTGTTATCACAACATTTCAGCCATTGTGGTTTCCAGCTTTCATCATGTGTATATCCAGGTAACCTATAGGGAATTCCCAACTGAACCCTTTATTTAATCTACAGGGGTAAATTGTTCTTGTTCCATTGCCCATGCCTAGGAATATCTTGCCGAGTTCTTATTTTTTAGTACTGCTCAAGTATTGGTTGCCCTGTTTCCATCAAGTCAAAGTATGCACTGCCTAGCACAGGGATTGAACTCACAATTACCGTGTCAACAAATTCACAAACCAGGCTATTGTCCAATAGATTGGATGATTACAAGTCATTGTGGTGCTTTGTCACAAAAGTCTTTGAACAGATGTGGGATCTCTACATTAAACCAATCTTGTATCATATTTGCCTTCATGGAGAGCAAATAATATTTTCTACAAGTTTTGTGTCCCTTTTTAGGATTTGTGAATGAGAAATATGTTATAAGTAAAAAATTCCAAAGTTAAATGTGCACACCAAGTTCTATGAAAGCATTTTTGTAAAACCATACATTGTTCTCTTCCAAGTGATAGTTAGTCCTTTCTTCACACTTTCCTTTACTATCTCTCAGAGTCTCCACAGTTTTCTTCCTGTATCTGCAGGTGTTGTTTGTATATCTTATGTTATTATGCCTCTTTATGTACATAAGCAAATAACTTAAAACTTATTTACACAATATAAATTCAGATTAATGCCCTCATCTTTGTTCTTCTTATCACAACTTCCACTAAGCTATTGTCTTATTGTACAATCCTGAATCTAAAACTGAGATTCTTAAACCTAATTTTCTTATTGCCTATCTACTGATGTTGCTGTGGTGCTTGACCGCCTTCACCACCACTTTGCTTTTCTTAGTATTGCTGCTGTATCTTTGTCATTTCTCCTTTACTGATTAATCCAAATGTAAGGGTAATTCCTCCTCTCAGATGTTCAAACAGAAATTTAAAGTTTGTTTATACCAATATCGTACTCAAAGTGGAAGACAACTTACCTGAGAAGTTAATAATCGGAATACCTTGAGTGTCTCAGCTTCACAGTTATCTTGTTGCATCTTGAGTGTGTTTTTAGTGTTTCGGATCTGACATTCTTTGCCTTCGATCTCCCCAAGGACCTTCACTTGTCGTAGACGCAAGCTGTTATCGGGACCTTTCAGTTCGAGCTTCATATGACGACAATTCGATTCTGGGAGATAGCAGTTCACCCAGCCAACATGACGTGCTTCTATTTCAACCTGGAGAAAATAATTATAGATACTTATTCATATAAACACAAGTTGAATCATGGCACAAGGCCAACAAAAATAGAGGAGAAAAGGCGGCTGTCTAATTATTATTTCCTAATAATATCATCCTAGGTTTAATCTTTCTCACTGACACTTTTTTGTATGGGAGAATACGATAAGCAAATTCCATATATCAGACTAATAGTGGGTAATTGAATGACAAAATAGGAAAATAATCCTATATGATTCATCCTTCGAAAAGACTTCTTCAAACGAAGTCAATTTTTTATTGATGGAAATATATACGAGGAGGGAATGAAATACAACAAGCATTGGTTATAATTCTACATCAAGAGAATGCTAAAGTGAGAGGGAAATTTAACTTTTAGGATATTTTGCTTTTATTTATGATTTGTTTATTCTCCAATACAAATTAAGTTTGAATTATTTTATTTTCTCCCCTTCTTTGAATTGTCATTTTCCACTACAATCACCACACACTGATTAGGTTTGGTTTGTTTGTTTAATGGCACATCAATTCCTTATGGGTCATTTAATGCCAAAATTTTATTTTCTTGTGAGCTCCAGTAATTTTTTTTTTGCAAAGATATATTTTTATTCTTTACTATAAAAATGTATTGCTGGTAATTTTTTGTAATGTACTTTTATATTTTCATGTTTTGACTCCAGTTTTGGGGGTTCACTAAATAGCCCATAGCTGAGTCCTGGCTAGTCCAGGTACTACCACCCTGGGTCAGTGTGATGCTGGGAACAACAGCAATTAAGAGGTGGTTCCACACTCATTAAAATCTCCCTATCAGAGGCTTTGCTGCCGGATGTAGTTTATCATCATGCCCAGAATGGTTTTGTATTAGGGAATAGGCAGTGAATGAAATGAGCATCTATGGTGGTTCCAGCTATCAAGAGGCATTCATAGAACTTTAATATTGCAATCCATACTTGTCCAGTTACACACTGATTTATGGGTTTCTGTTTGGACATAACTGAAAGGTTTTTTAATTGCAAGATTTCAATGGTAATTTTACGATATAAAAATGAACAATTTGTTTAAACCCCTACTGAAATGAAATTAATAATGTGTGCATGTGTTCGGACGGTGGATTTCACAATAAATCACCCATTGTTGGGTTAATTAATATCAATATATTTATATTTTACTCGAGTCTATAGGCAAACACTGGCCGGGTTTATACTCGAGTCTATAGGCAAACACTGGCCGGGTTTATACTCGAGTCTATAGGCAAACACTGGCCGGGTTTATACTCGAGTCTATAGGCAAACACTGGCCGGGTTTATACTCGAGTCTATAGGCAAACACTGGCCGGGTTTATACTCGAGTCTATAGGCAAACACTGGCCGGGTTTATACTCGAGTCTATAGGCAAACACTGGCCGGGTTTATACTCGAGTCTATAGGCAAACACTGGCCGGGTTTATACTCGAGTCTATAGGCAAACACTGGCCGGGTTTATACTCGAGTCTATAGGCAAACACTGGCCGGGTTTATACTCGAGTCTATAGGCAAACACTGGCCGGGTTTATACTCGAGTCTATAGGCAAACACTGGCCGGGTTTATACTCGAGTCTATAGGCAAACACTGGCCGGGTTTATACTCGAGTCTATAGGCAAACACTGGCCGGGTTTATACTCGAGTCTATAGGCAAACACTGGCCGGGTTTATACTCGAGTCTATAGGCAAACACTGGCCGGGTTTATACTCGAGTCTATAGGCAAACACTGGCCGGGTTTATACTCGAGTCTATAGGCAAACACTGGCCGGGTTTATACTCGAGTCTATAGGCAAATATTGGCCAGGTTTCTACCAGAATTTATGCAAGAATTCACTAGGTATGTAGAGCCGCTTTATTCCTTTATTCTATTTTTTTTTTTGCAGTGTTGATTACTCATTTATAGCAGATGCAGTTGGTGTATTCTGGGCTTCACCAACAGGTCAATATTAATGTGGATCTAATCCTTATGATCAAGTCCTCAATGTATTAGATTGATACAAAAGTTTCCTGAATGTTTCGACCAACTCTTTCATGTAAATATATAACAATTTATTCCTTGTAAAATTAGTCAAAGCATTTTCCTGGCTTTCTACAACTTCTTTGTTAGTGCATTTTTGTCCACTTGACACTGGTTGGACTTACACGCTCCCCAAAACAAAATCCTGCACATACAGACAAGTAACATACAAATATTTATAAACTTCAGACAAGAAAACCTTTAAACAGTCAAATTTTAAAAAATATTTTTGATATTTGATCTACAAAAAGTGATGAGTTGTTGACTAAGGAAAACAACTAGAAAAATACTGAAAAATTAAAAAAAGAATTTTTTTTTTATCCTTGTTTGGCAGACAAAATCTCAATCTTTAGAAAAATGAAAACCTGTTTAAATATTCACCTGACGAAGTTTTATTAGTTCCTCAGGAGCGGGACCAGAAAAAAACTGTAAGTGAGAAACTTTATTCTGAAAAGATAAGTAAATAAATATTTATATTTATACAAACACCATATTTAATAATGCAAAAGACATATGATCATATTAGACATGCTGCCATTTCTGTAGGGCATAACCAAGAAAGATGTTTTTAGAGCATTTAAGAATGTTCTTTTTTTAAAAACAAGCTATCAGTACATTAAAAACATTTCAAAAGCATTTTGTCAATATCAAAAAAAATTACTGTATATAAAAAGGAAGCTGGCTGTACATTATTTAAGATTCCAAAAGAAACAAGCTGTTCTCTAAACTTGAGTGGCAATTAATCTAAGAGAAGGACAACTCTGAACCAGCCTGAAAGATTATACCTTCTATCAAGTTTTCTTGGCTTACACACACCCACTACTTCTACAGCCACAGTACATATGGTGCCCCTATTACCCTAATGGATTACAGGACTCCCAATCATGATTATGACATGTAGGGAAAATAAGGAAGGTGAAAGCTGAATTTCTGTAATTGTTTGTCTCTATTGCCTAACTGGTAAGGCAGCTGCCCAGGTAGACAGGATTTCAGGCATAAAAGAATGAGAGATATCAAAAGTTTAGTCTTTATTCCAATCAATGCTATATACTAACAATGGTGGAAAGCTGTAATAAAACAAAAACTAATACAAAAGAAATATTAATTATAAATTCATAACTATTAATTTATAGTCATTAAAATCATTCTTATCCATCTTCTAATTGCTGTAGGTGGGGGTAGCGAGTAACTTACCCCTAAATCTCTGGTGTTGTCGATATGGACTGCAATCAGCCGTGGGTTACACTGCATACTACAAATGACATTGATAATCTTTGTCTTGTTGCGATCTTCATCACCGCTCTCCCAGAATGTCTCTGTGGAACTGTCTGCAACAGAAACGAGAAAAATAAGAATTAGGAAAAAAGCGAAAATCCAATGACTTCAGACTAGCAGCATCTTGAGACATCTTCATGATTCCTTGGAGATAAGAACAAGTAAGTACAACACAGGAAACACATTTAGGAAATGAATTTGGATCTGAAATTTTCACTGTGTATGGTTCAATCTGTGCAATTACTATCCACCACCAAATTAAGTGCATTGTCAAGGCATGATGTGGAGGCACAGTGAAGTAATGGATAGCAACTCGGATTAAAGAAGCAGAGAGCTAAGTTTGAATTCTAGTCGGGTTTGTTACATTCACTTATGTTCAAATACCCTTGGGAGGCAAGCAGTCTAAGGGAAGAATGAATAACTCTGAAATCAAAACCTCCAACCAGGGTTTAAATAGTAGAGTATCCTTGGTTGGCAAACAGTCTAGGAGAACTACAAGTCTGAATTCAAAACTATATGTAGCACTGGTGAAGCACTTACTATGGAGCTAAGGAAAGGATTATGGGATCCACATTGACTGAATGATCCCGACTATGGTCAACCATATATATATATATATATATATATATATATATATATATGTATATATATATACACACACACACACACACACACTAATTTTACACGTGCTCTAGCCCTGATATTGACTACTTTTATCCATAAATATAACATACTCTAATCATAGTCAATATCAGGGCTAGAGCAAGTGTAAATTAACTCTTGTGTGTGTGTGTGTGTGTGTGTATATATATATATATATATATATATATATAGTGAGAGAGAGAGGACACTGAGGTCAACACTGAGTGGCGATAGTCTGTTTCATGTTTGAAAACAATCTACATGGCCTAAAGATTGAGTCAATGCCCGAAATAGATGGTTGCCAATGTTGTCTTCAGTGTCCAATGTTATATATACAAGGTAACCAAAAGAGTTCTGTCCATTTTTTGATTAGTCTTTGAATGAAGTTGAAATATATACGAAATGCGTGTAGCAATTGTTTTCAAATTTGGACAGCCGGGAGTAGGAACATCAGACGTTATAAAAAACATGCGCACCTTGCCCGGCCATCAGTTATAAGCTGGGCAGCTGTGAGAAGGATGGAAGTGTCTAGAGATCTCGTTCGGGGCTGTTTGCTTTACGATTTCAAAGTGGTCTTATCAGCAGCTGCATCAAGTCGCTGCATATGTCAAGCGTTTGGGGATAGTGCTGTGGATGAACGTATTGCAAGGCGTTGGTTTTGAAACTTCAAGTCGGGAGATTTGTCTCTCCATGATGAGCCTCGCAGTGGACGACCACAGGTCTTGAATGACGGAGTCCTGAAGGCGGCCAGTGAAGAGGACAGTAGTCTAACGTGTGGTGAACTTGCAAGACAGTTCAACGTTTCCGATGAAAAAGTTAGACTTCACCTGCACCGCCTAGGTAAGACGTACAAACTGAGCAAGTGGGTTCCGCAAACGCTGTTGGAGGTCCACAAGGGACAACGAGTGGCAGCCTGCGTATTGCTGCTTTCTCGCCACTGTACCGTATCCTTATTCAATCGAGTGCTTACCAGTGATGGAAAGTGGGTTCTGTACGAAACTCCCAAGCGTTCCAGACATTGGTTATCTCCTCACCTGTCCCTCACACCGCAAGACCGCCTATGCACCCATGCAAGATTATGCTTTGTGTCTGGTGGACATGTCGTCAAGTGTTTTATTATGAACTGCTACCAACGGGCCAAACAGTCACTGGAGACCTATACTCGCAGCAATTGAAACGTGTGCAACAGGCATTGCGCCAGAAGGAGCCAGCACTGGTGAATCGCAAAGGTGTGCTTTTCCTCCATGACAACGCCAGGCCGCATGTCGCGCGAGTGGTCAGGAATACCATACAGCAACTTTGGTGGGAGACTTTGTGCCATCCACCTTATTCACCTGACCTTGCGCCATCCGATTACCACCTCTTCCACTCCCTGGATAATCATCTTCGTGGGAAATCCTTTACCAATGAAGCAGACTTGCGCAAAGTCCTCACGGACTTCTTTGCATCAACCCCCCCCCCCCCCCCCCGGAGTTCTACTGCAAGGGCATTGAATAGCTGGAGACACGTTGGCAGAAGGTGCAGGATGCCGATGGCAATTACTTCGAAGACTAAATATAAGTTACACATACTGTGAAGCGTTTTCTTTTTTCCTTTAAAAACGGACAGGACTTTTTGGGTTACCTTGTATGTATATATATATGTGTGTGTGTGTGTGTGGATATGTTATGAATTCCATATTTCCAACTCAACCTACTATGGCGGCGTAGCTGGGGCACAGTCTGCTGTCTTTGTTCATGATCAATCCTGGTATTGGAGAACAAGCCGTCAGCCCACACTTGTCGGTCATTGATGTCATTTGGCACAGCAGCTGGTCTTTAAGTTGACCTCTTCAACTATGACCTCTCTTACCCACATTCTGATATTTTTGATCTTAAGAAGGTCAAACCAAATTATCACAAGCTAAACCAAGGAGTTGAATATGTGCACACAAAATTGAAAAATAAAATGGATGACACCTGAATAAGTCACTATATGATGCTTATATCAAAATAAAAAAAAAATATTTAGTTCTTTTTTCTTTTTCTTCTTTTCCCAACCCGTTCTAATATTTGGCGATGGAACGAAAATTTCAGGTAACTTCTTTAAGGGTGGCCAAACTTGACAACTGGATTTGTCTTCAAGTACTGTGGTTTGTACTTTCTAGAATGGCACAAGGTTTATCGTCAGAGTCTTTCTTCAGCGACAACTGGATTTAACTTCAAGTACTATTGTTTGTACTTTCAAGAACGGCACAAGGTTTATCATTGGAGTTTTTCTTCTTCAGTAGATTATTATTATTATTATTATTATTATTATTAGGTTGGCAAAACAGCGTTATGGCAGAAATCTCTTAACTCCCCGTCGCAACTTCAACTCCAACTCACTCCAACTGCAACTCACTTTAGCCTCCGTGGGCACTTTTATTTATGGGTGTCCCTTCCAACTGGTGTGGTGCGGGTGAATAGGTGGGTTTTATGCAAATCTCCTAAAATCCAACCAGTCTCCTTTTTCTGTTTCACACTTCCAATTTTGGAAGATCTCCTCTTTCGGGAGGAGCCATTATATGAAGTCAGCCTTCCTGACGTCATCGTCTGCCTTTACAATTGCTCATTCTCTTTTCACAATTATAATTTTTTTCTCAGGGAAATTTTGGCTGATAATTTTCCCAGTACGTGGACACTGACACTTTTCAACAGACGACCTTAACCTCTGGTCCCTAAACCTGCCAGCTATGTTTCCCTGAATAGTAACAATCGCACTGTGTAACTTTTTCAACCCACTCTCAATATCCTGGGAAAATGAATGCCTTTCTGACAAAAAAAATAAAATCATCGTTTTAACCCTTTTCGTCTGCATGCCATGTTAAATATTGTTACACTACTATCATGAGCCAATTGACAGGAAGTCAAAACTAACAATACTATTCATTGATCATATAAAGAAAACATTTAAAGTAAAAAAATTACATTAAAATTCAAATGTGGCTAGAGACCTATTTATCCACAGACACAGGCATACAGACACACACACACACACACACACACAGATATATATGTATATATATGAAGAAATATAGTCTTAAAATGTGCTATATTTATGGGATAAAGCTGTTTCATGCTAGATGAAATCATCAGGCCACAAGCTTAAAGTCTCGTGACCTGACGATTGCATCTAGCATGAAACAGACTGTTGCCTCTAAGAGTTGACTTCTATGTTCACTTTTATATATATATATAGTGTAACCTGGATATAAGAAACCCGGATATAAGAGAGAGATTTCTCTGCTCCCCAAAGAAAATAGACCAAACCCTGATATAAGAAAAACCCTGATATAAGAGACTTCTTCTCCGGTCCCGACAACTCTCTTATATCCAGGTTACACTGTATATAAGATATATATATTTATTATATAAGAATGCAATACATAAATTTCTATATATCAAAACCATGTTAGGCAATTGTGCAGAACTTTTGTGTAATGCTTTTTGCCCTTTAAATGGACATTATCAAACTAAAGAGAAGTTCTTAATGATGGAATTATATATATTTAGGGGTTGATGGAGGAGATATAAACATAAACAGAAGCTATAATTATGCTTTCATATATATATATATATATATATATACACACACACAGGGTTTATCAAAAAATACTTTGCAAACTTTAGGGGTGGGTTCCTCACACCAAAACAAAGAGAAAAGTCCATATGAGGCTATGTTTGTAAATCTTTCATTTTTGAGTCAAGTTTAAGGAAACTTTACGGTAGATGGCGCTTTGTTGCCATGTAGACTAGGTTATATTTGTCATTCGTGTACATTTGTGGCTAGTTTGTCTTCAACATTTAACGTGTGTAATAATGAGTTAACTGAGAAGTATTCCATTTAACAATAGCAAGATATTCATATTGTAAGCAAGCAGATATGATTTTTACATACAGCTGCACGAATACTAATGGCTGCACGGCTGTATCAAATTGCATTTCCAGACCAAAAGCAGCCAAGTCATCCAACTTTTGCTGCTGTTTATCATTGCGTTGCTGAGACAGGATCCATGGTACCACAAACTATGGATTGAGGAAGATTGCGATCCATTTGTATGCCTGACCATGAAGAAAACATTCTACAGGCTGTCAAAGACAATTCAGATATCAGCACACGTCAAGTGGTCCTAGCATGTCGTACATCTCATAGTACACTGCATGGAGGGTACATATAAAGCAACTCCTGTATCTGTTTCATTTGGAACAAGTGCAGGATCTTTCGCCCCCGGAACACTCACCACAGGAGGAATTTTGCTGATGATTTATTGCACAAACTGCTGATCCATTGTTTGTCTGTTCAGTCTTGTTTATGGGCGAGGCATTTGGAAGAGATGGAATAACAAATTTATACAATCAACATTTACGGGCAGATCGGAATCACCATGGTACAATACAGGCTAGGCACCATCATCAGTTTACGATTCATATGTGGGCTGGAATTGTGGGCGACAGTTTCATACATTCTCCCAGCACATCTTACAGGAGCTGTCTACAGGGACTTTATTTCAAATACACTTCCAGACCTGCTATAGGATGTACACCTGCTAATACAAAGACACATGTGGTTCATGCATGATGGGGCTGCAGCTCATTTTAATCACATTGTTCACTATGCAGTGGCTGACACTTACCATGAAAGATGGAGAGGTAGGAAAGGACCGGTAACATGGCATGCACATTTCCTCAACTTTAGTTCTTTGGATTTTTATCTGTTGGGCCACCTAAAACCATTGGTTTATGCCAGGAGTTGACAACCTTTTGCTAACTTAGGGTTATAAAATCATTCAGCATGCCACCAGCATGCGTATTTTTATACAAATCAAGGTCAATATACCTGTTCTACAATATATTTTATATAGTAATATATACAATAATATGTAAACCACATTAATATAGATAAACTGTTTTCAAAAGTTTTTATTATTAACGGGAGTCCAACAAGTAGGCAGTTTTAAAACAGCTAAATATCTTCATTGCATTGTCGTAGTTATTGGTTTGGACTTTGTGATGTCATTTGTATCTACGTGCCATTGAAAATTGATTGGTGTGCATGTGTGGCATGCATGCCATAGGTTTCCGACCCCTGGTTTATGCAACACACGTTAATAATGCAGAAACGCTTCATCAACATGTCATAGGGGTCTGTGAAACCATTCAACACTGTGTGGGAGTAATTGAAAGGGTTCACCAGTCAATGATCTGATGGGTGTGTGCATGTGTAGACACAAGCAAAGGACATTTTGAACATTTGTTATGAGTTGCTGGGTTGAGGTACAACGAAGGCCTTTTGGACATGTGTTTCTATGGACATTTTACCTTGTTTTGGTGTCAGAAACCCACCCTCCAAGTTTCTAAAAGTATTTTTGGATTGTACATTTAACAGCATCTACTATAAACTTAAAACTTAATAACTCCAAAAAAAAAAAAAAAAGGATTTGCGGAGATATGTTTATATGGACGTTTGTCCTTGTTTTTGTGTGAGGAACCAGCCTGCCAAAGTTTGTAAAAGTATTTTTGATACACCCTGATGTGATGTGTTTGTGTGTATATACATATATATTTAGTTCCATCAATGAGAACACTACTTTAGTCTGATGAAATCCTTTTAGAGAACAAAACATATTATACAGAATTTTTACACTTTGTCATTCAATTGCTTAATAAATACACTGGCGAAAATAAGTTTAAGGCCGATGGTTAAAGTTTTATTCATTTCAGATTATGTTTCGAATAAAACAATATAAATTAGTTTTATTGTGTACGCTTTATGCAGAATTTATTTCTCTTTCAAATGATGTAAAAATTGTATATTTTTCTACAACTTAAAAAATTTCTATGCTAGATTAAAAATGATCAAAAAAACTCAAAATGTTTATCAATATTTAGTGCCGTAACCTTTACTATTAATTACAGCTTCACATCACCTAGGCATCGAGCTTGATAAGTGAGCACAAAAATCATTTGGAATACTCTGCCATATTTGCTTAATATAATTGTATAATTGGGCTAAATTTGTTGTTTTTTTTAGTGTGAACACTTTTAGAAATATAATTCCATAAATTTTTAATCAAATTAAGATCCAGACTCTTTGGAGGCTACTCAATAACACACATATTATGGTGATCAAAAAATTGCATTACTTTTTTAGCTTTGTGAATGGGGCTATTATCTTGTTGATAAATAGCTCCAGGTGGCATTTGGTCAGTCAAATATGGCAGGACATGTTCCTTAACTAGCTGCATATAGCATACACTATTGAGTTTTCCATCAACTTTAACAATTGGACTAATACAAAAGCTACTGAGCGCACCCCACACTGTTACACCCTCGCCTCCCGTCTGCACCATCTTTTTGACACATTTTAGGACGGAATTCCTCAGTTGGGCAGTGTCTGACAAAAGTTTTTTTTCATCCAATCCAAAGATGCTAAAGCGTGACTCATCACTCCAAAGAACTCAACACCAGTCATCGGCTGTCCATTGAATGTGACTTTTCGTGAAATTCAGCCACTCTTTTTTCTAGTAATTCACCCGAATAATTCAAATTCTCTTAGACAGTTTTGGACAGTTTGCAGCGTAAAACTAACACCAGTTTTACCAGATAATTGGCTACAAATGTCCATGGCCGTCAGCATTCAGTTAGCTTGGGGAGGCCTATGAATTCGTCTGTTGCGCTGCCATCTTTCTTGAGGCTCCCGATCTTTGCCCATCCTTATATTGTCCAGTATCGCAGTAAAGCTTCCAAGCCTGAACACAAGCCGTTTTGCTGAAGTTTAATTGCTTTCTTATGTTCATAAAGGAAACATTTTGCTGATGAAGTAACATTATTTTTGATCTAGTCACTAGGCTAAGACTACGACGCTTTCCTATAGTGAATTAATTGTATAACAATGCTCAGTTATTACGCTATATAATGCATTAATGACCAGTCATGTGACCACCCACATAGCAAATAATTTGCATCATACCCATGCGATCTTAAACTTATTTTGCTGGCAAATTTGGATAATTTAAATTAATCCAGCATTAAAATTTTTCAAGTTGTAGAAAAATATACAATGTTTACATCATTTGAAAGAGAAATAATTCCTGCATAAAATGTACACAATAAAATTAATTTATATTGTTTTATTAGAAACATAATCTGAAATGAATAAAACTTTAACCATCGGTCTTAAACTTATTTTCGCCAGTATATAAGTGGACACTGTGTTCCACACTAAGTGGTGATAGTCTGTTTCATGCTTGAATGCAATCTTCAGGCTATGTTCAAGCATGAAACAGACTGTCGCCACTCGGTGGCGACCTCAGTGTCCACTCATAAATATAGCATTCCTTAAAACTATATTCTTATTGTGTGTGTGTGTATGCACACAAACTTATGCTATATACACATGCATATTAGGTCTCTCCATGACCCTGTATATATGACCACACACACACACAGATAGAAGGGAAAACCGTATTCAGATGTTGATGCTTCCACTGTTTTTGATGTCTACAAAAAAACTGAAAGAAAAAGGTATAAGTTTACCTGTCAGACTGGCAATCATAGTTTGTCGACTGGAGGCCTTAATATCAGCGGAATAGGTTAAGTCTTTCCATAGACTGAGTTGGCTGGTTGACTGTCAAGGAAAATATGATGAAAGATATTATTAGGCAGGACAACTGTGTATGTCAAGATTCAACAACAAATAACAAAAACAAAATAAGATTGTAAACATAGGTGTACTAACCGACATTCATGTGTGAGAATTTGATTTTAATCTCAGAACAATAAAAAAAAAAAAAAGGACGTAGCATTAATCAAACTAATGACCAGCTTTGTATGTCATGGGGAAATACTCATTGTCGATTGTTATGAGCAAACTCAACATCTCTTTAAATTCAACAAGCCCTTAAAAACTGCTGGAAGCCACTATTGTTTATTTATTCAAAAAAGAAAATTCCAAAAACTGAAAGAAAACAAGGGATTCATTTCCTTCCTCTATAGTCAAGAAATAAAAGATTGACAACAAAAAGGTTAAAACTGTAAAGCAACCCATTTTTTATGCCAAGCTTCACTCAATACAAGATTTGAGAGCCATCCAAGATAGAGGGTTAATGAGTGTGAATGCAAGAGGAAGTGGCAGAAAATGAAGATCAAGAGAATAAGAAAGATAAATAATGACTGACCCTTGATTTGATGAGGTTCAGATTGCAGGGTTCAAAGAAGCATCCATGTCAGAGTCTAATCCACAAATTAGCAATTCTTGGAAAAAAAGCTCTGAGTGGAACTTCCTGCTTACATTTGAAATAAAGAGGAAATGAAGATGATTCAACTCTGTGGAAGTAGCACGGCATGTTCTGGCCATAAATATCTGAGCAGGTGGAACTAAAGAATGAAGCTCATCTGAAGTTTTAAATGCAATGAATTTGCTATGATAAAGATTAAAGTCAAAATGGATACCTCTATATAAGATGATGGTTAATGAGTTCATACTGCAGCTCAATTCACTAATGTAGAGAGCTTGATCCTCACTGAGAACCCCAATCCCACCCAATATATTCATGATAGACTAATCTCAGCTGAAGATACCCAATGCGGCAGAATGGTTAGCAAAGTTTGCAGTACACTTCTTCACTAAAGAAATGTATGTTATCCACACTGGGTGCTTAAACAAAGTGAAATTAAAAGGTGTGTCAATTCATAGATCCTCAACACAAATAATTTTACCTGTGAATTTTCTGCGTTTGCATCTTCTGTCTCTTCATCATCTGATTTCACCAGAATCCGACTGATGTTGCTGAAGACGTGGCTTTCATGCAAAAACTGGTGGTCAGCCTGCGTGAAACGCAGGCAGTAACATCGCACTGCCATTTGCTAAAAAGGCAAATAATACATTATTATGTAGACATGTACACACATACATACATGTACACACATACATACATGTACACACATACTTACATGTACACACATACTTCTAAAGAATTCATTTTTGCTTCAAACATTATTTTTTAGTGGATACCCATGTCTGAAAGAGAAGTCTCATATTTTTATTTTTGTTTTTTTTATAAAAAGTGTATTACAGCTATTGGCCTACATGTTCAAGAAACGTAATAAAAAATAACTCATGTCTGGTGGTGAGCATATTTTGTTTAAGTTTCCTTGAGTGAGTGTGGACGCCAGTAGACATGATTGTTTAAAAAAAAAAAAAAACATCTATTTCAAATATGGGGTATCCACTAAATATAACATTGAAGTAAAATATATGTATGTGTGTATATTGAGAATAAGAAACAGTTATAAATCTAACATGTTTTGCTTTTATTAAAGCTTCACCAGAGAATCAGATATGGAGAAAAAAGCTTTAATAAAAGCAAAATATGTTAGATTTATAAGTATTTTCTATCATTCTGTCAGATTCCAATCTGTTTTTCATTTGTATTTGATCACTATATATATTTATATAAATAGATAGATATTTTAAAGAGAAGCCACAAACGTTTTTGGTTATAATGTGGATTTTTTTTAATGCATATTATACTTAATTTACATATTTGTTGCTACAAGTGTTTCGGGTCTTGTGGCCTTCATCAGGCAAAGAATGGTTATTTAAAGGAATTAATTTTTTTCTTATGTTTAACCATTGTCTTTTGTGTGTGGTAGTAATCCAGCTATATATATATATATACACACACACACACAAAAAAAAATTTTTTTTCAAATGTTGAAATGTTCTTCACCAAAACACTTTCCAAAATCTGACCAAAATAACAAACAAGAATTTTTTTTTTTTAAGTTCTCTTCTGGTTGGGCCAAGAAATTATCAGCATCACTTTTGTTTGTTATTCACGCACACACATATATGCATCTGTATAGTATTCACATGCACACATATATGTATTATTCACACCAGTGCCAGACTGGGATACCGGGAAATTTCCCGGTGAGCCCCTAAATGATGGTCCATAATAATAACTGAAAAAAGTAAAAAATAAAAAAAAATAAATAAAAAAGCAAAAAAAAAGCAAAAAGCAAAAAAAAAGCAAAAAGAAAAAAAAGAAAAAAAAGAAAAAAAAGAAAAAAAAGAAAAAAAAGAAAAAAAAGAAAAAAAGAAA
Organism: Acanthosepion esculentum; assembly: GCA_964036315.1. Classification (NCBI taxonomy): domain Eukaryota; kingdom Metazoa; phylum Mollusca; class Cephalopoda; order Sepiida; family Sepiidae; genus Acanthosepion; species Acanthosepion esculentum. The sequence goes on from OZ038505.1 coordinate 95,942,154, forward strand.
AAAAGAAAAAAAAGAAAAAGAAAACAAAAGAGAAAAAAAGAGAAAAAAAGAAGAAAAAAAAAGAGAAAAAAAGAAGAAAAAAGAGAAAAAAAGAAAGAAATATATATTGTGTAGATGCTGGAAAGTTTTAAATAAGGCATTTTTGTTGCTAGAATTTCTTTTGGTAGATATTAGATATCCTCAGTTCCTTGTTTTGGGATTAAGTGGGTCCTTTTCACTGGGCCATTTTACAAGTTTTCCTGGTAGAAATTTCCAACCCAGTCCATGCTAACCTAGCAGTAAGCACACTAAGGGACCTTTCTCAACAAAAGGAATAACAGCCAAAAATATTTTAAAGTTTAAATCTCTGGCCTGTATAAGCACACACTCAAAGTCACTCTAGGGACACGTGGTGAACATCTACAGAAAGACTCGCAGCAAGCATGCACAGGAACACACACGACACATTCGTTCACACCATGCCATAGAAATCTCTCTCATTAGGGATCTCATTCAGAGCAACACAAGCGAGAAAAAAATTTTGCTCCAAACACCAACTAAGATGACAACAGAAAAAAAAATCTTAATCCATAAATATATACACATACACTCACACACATACAATATATATATATATCTTTGCATCAACATATATTACTCACAAACTCCCACATGTTTACATACATGGATGTTTGTTATCTCAAACTTTATTTAAATAGATGTTTTACAAACACTTTAACCCTTTTAAAAACATCATTTAATTATTACCATTGTTGTTATTAAATTGTATTCAAATTGTTATTGTCGTTTTATTCCTCATTTTGGTACAACAACAAAGTTTTCCTGGCCCTTTCTTTCTCTTGTTTGACCTGAGTTGCAACATCAAGTTCCCTTTACTGTAAAGGGGATTAGCAGTAAATGTCTTTACATGTCAAAACAAAGCCAGCAACAATCAGGAGCAACCACTAAAACAAGAAGTATTTGTTAACTATAAAGTAATACCTCTTATCTTATCTTATGGCTATGGATAAGATGCTAGTCTTTAAATATCAGTCATAAGAGTTTGATGTAAAATACAAAAATAACTCAGGTTCCAAAGCAGCAAATATATCCAAATATATGGCTTTCATAAAGCAATGCATAAACAATAATTTAAAAAATCAAATGAAAAGGTCTTTGATTTTTGATACTGACCTGTAGGCTTGTACCAACAGGCAAGTGCATCATGACATCAGCAACTGTCTGCAAGAAGGTATGGAATGTTATAGGTAGCGGGTGAACTGCAGCACCAGCAATAGCCACATCTGCAAGAGGATGGTCGCACAAAGGGACATCCTAAAATAACAAAACAAATATAAATGAAAAGAGAAAAAAAAATAACAAAAGAGGTGATGGGGGGCACGTCTGTATGGAATTTTTTTTTTAAACATAGTTTAACACTTTATTGTTATACATCTTTACAAAACTTACACTGCCTGCTGTTGACATATATATACATTTTCAACTCGGTGAAATGTCAGCCTCTAGCATTTGTGTTATAAACTAGCACTCTGTGCTATTTCAAAACCAACAGATATATTGTAAATGTCAGCCTCTAGAATTTGTGTTATAAACTAGCACTCTGTGCTATTTCAAAACCAACAGATATATTGTAAATGTCAGCCTCTAGCATTTGTGTTATAAACTAGCACTCTGTGCTATTTCAAAACCAACAGATATATTGTAAATGTCAGCCTCTAGCATTTGTGTTATAAACTAGCACTCTGTGCTATTTCAAAACCAACAGATATATTGTAAATGTCAGCCTCTAGCATTTGTGTTATAAACTAGCACTCTGTGCTATTTCAAAACCAACAGATATATTGTAAATGTCAGCCTCTAGCATTTGTGTTATAAACTAGCACTCTGTGCTATTTCAAAACCAACAGATATATTGTAGCATAAAAGATAACCTGTTTTTTGATGTATTTTCCTTATATTGAATGTTGGAGGCATCATTCAGCTTAGTCTGAAAATGCAAAACAGTTGTGCCCATGGGAAATTGCAGTCAGTGTTTTCATAGACATTTATTTCCATTAAATGGCAATTTCCTATTTTCCCAAAATGGGCCAGCACAGCCAGGAACAATGCTATAACAATTCAGCAGTGAATGACTAAAATAAAATAAACACTAAAATTTAGAAGTCTCTAACAAAATAGATTTCTTCTGATAAATATACTAAGGATAATAGTAAATGTGAAATTTTGTTAAAAGCTCACATGATAAACAGGACTGTAAGTGAATAAAATTAAATTAAAATATTTAAATAAAATTAAACAATTTACCTGCACATTTTTATCTCTGTTAACCCATAAACAACAGCAGCACAGTTTTCAATGCCAAAATGTAGCTTTTATATTCTAGTTATATATATATACATGTGGATGATGGAAATTTCCACAATGTGTAGATGAGCCATAGAACTGCTGTGATTGTAATCCTGCAGTGAATGGTTTAATCAAATATTGATAAATTAGAAGAATGCTTCTCAGAGTAACTGCTACATTTTTTTAAAATATCTGATAATTATTTGAAAAACATTGTTATTAACTTATCCCATTCCAAGCAGGCTCTAAAGTTTGTAGGCAGAAGTAAAGAAGAAAAATTATTGAGCGAGGGAGCAGTACACCAACAAAGTGATGCTGGGGTAGAAATATATGAAACCTAATATTGTCACACTCAGGGTAAGATAAGGGTATAACAGGCACATCCATCACAGACAAATGCATACACTATGGTGAAAAAAATTGATAAAAGCAGTACATAACCTTGCAGGTGGGGTCCAGTTAGAAATACTTACAGGTTGAGTAACCCAGCCCACTCAGATGGTCTCCGATGTGTCTCCAAAGTTACCTTGGCTGCCACATGTCTTATTACCAGCATTATTATTCCTTTATCATCATCATCATCAATAGTATTCATTTCTCTTCTATGTCTTATTACCAGCATTATTATTCCTTTATCATCATCATCAATAATATTCATTTCTCTTCTATGTCTTATTACCAGCATTATTATTCCTTTATCATCATCATCAATAATATTCATTTCTCTTCTGTCTTATTACCAGCATTATTATTCCTTTATCATCATCATCAATAGTATTCATTTCTCTTCTATGTCTTATTACCAGCATTATTATTCCTTTATCATCATCATCAATAGTATTCATTTCTCTTCTATGTCTTATTACCAGCATTATTATTCCTTTATCATCATCATCATCAATAGTATTCATTTCTCTTCTGTCTTATTACCAGCATTATTATTCCTTTATCATCATCATCATCAATAGTATTCATTTCTCTTCTATGTCTTATTACCAGCATTATTATTCCTTTATCATCATCATCAATAATATTCATTTCTCTTCTATGTCTTATTACCAGCATTATTATTCCTTTATCATCATCATCAATAGTATTCATTTCTCTTCTATGTCTTATTACCAGCATTATTATTCCTTTATCATCATCATCATCATCAATAGTATTCATTTCTCTTCTATGTCTTATTACCAGCATTATTATTCCTTTATCATCATCATCAATAATATTCATTTCTCTTCTATGTCTTATTACCAGCATTATTATTCCTTTATCATCATCATCAATAGTATTCATTTCTCTTCTATGTCTTATTACCAGCATTATTATTCCTTTATCATCATCATCATCATCATTATTATTAATAGTATTATTCCTTTCCTTTCTGTGTATTATTATTACTGAATGTGAGTACAGCTCACCAAGAGATACTCAGGTGCAAATAACCAAATCCCAATGTACCCATCAGGTCACCCAGTCTCCTAAGTGTATACTAAGTACACAAACCACTGTCAAATATGCACAATATGGTGAAAGGTTTTGATAAAATCAGCATCTGACCATACAGGTAAGACATAGTCACCAATATCTTCAGGTCAGGTCTGCTCAGGGAGTCTTAGAATAGGGATGTTTCCAAATATCTAGATGTGACAGCCCCTATTACCCAACAAAGCTGCTAAGCTCATTTATCTATCTTTCAAACTTTAAAAAAAAAAAAAAAAAAAAGCAACCTTTTTGTCACCCAGCCATGATGTTCCCCCAACACTCCCACTCGTAAACAGATATCCAGTGCATCTGCCATTATGGGAGATGCCCAACTGCTTATGATCAGGCAAATGACAAGCACATCTGTGGTATTGAACGTTATTTACTGTAGCCCATCTTAATTCACCAAGATAAACTAGGTACACCTTAAGACTTCCAAACAATTAACATCTGAAGCCATGACATCCATGCTTGAAGCTTTAGGCAGGGTATTTATTATCCTATTATAATTGTGCTTTTCCATCCCTTTGTTCATTTGCACAACCGTTACCCCCTGCCAACACCTCATAAATAATGGACTATTCTGTTTCGATCATGTGGAAAGAGGGGAAATGACACTTGGTTTCAGTGAGAAAATGAAAGAAAGGAAGATAGAAAAGGATAGAGAGATAGAGAATCAGATTAAGCTGATAAGAACAGATACTACTCTTTGATCTTAGCCAAATACTTTCAGGACAAGTAACCCAAGCTAACTCAGACAGCCTCCAACAGAGGATATTCCCATTTTGACAGACTCCCAAGATACCTTGGCTGCCTCATTGTTCAAACTTGAAAGAAAAATCCTCTCAACACCGAGCTTTGATGCTTCTCCAATACTTCCACTCATGAACATAGATGCATAATGCATTAGCCTGATAGGGACACGCCCAAACGGTCATGGTCAAGCAACTACTTTTCTGTGGAGAAAATATGTACATATTAACACATCTTCAATCAATTAAGATCAGAAGCTATGACAGTCATATGCCTGATGAAGCTTTAGACTGGGCATATTTTTTTTTTTTTTTTATTATTATTATTATTATTATTATTATTATTAATTCCTCATGTTTCATACTAAGATGGCAGCCAATGGTTTGCACTGGTTATTGAATGGCAGCAAGTCTGATTAATATTCCAGCACTCTCCTCAGTTTTATATTTCCAGGATAGCTTCAATTCTTCAGGTTTCCAGTTCTTGTAGCTTTTCACTAGACTTTCTAGGATTGTTCCCAGTACTCCAACAATGAGTGGTACAACTGCCACCTTCATATTGCATAATTTCTTTTTTCATCTGGTGATAACCAGATATTTATTTACCGTATATGCTGGCATACAAGGCGACTGTGTATATAAGACAACTCCCAAATTTTCAGGTTAAAATGTAGGTTTCAGACTATATTCGCCATACAAGATGTAAAGAAATCATATTTTAAAATGTACTGTATTGGATTTATTAAATAAATTCAGTAAAAATGTACAGTCTTTTCATTCAAATTTTAATGAAAAAAACGGTGAGGTGGGGTGACATTGTCAATTAACTGCTACAATCTACAATACTTCATGGGTGGGGTGAGCGTGAGTAGGCTATTACACTAGCCTGAATGACTTATTCCTGCTAACCATCCACTTGTTCCACTGTTCCTCAAATGCGATTTTTAAACAGCTTATTGAGACATACATTCAGTTGTGCTTTTGTTCCTCATTGAGAAAAAAAAGAGGGGTAACAGGAGTTAGTCTACTGTCAACAATCTCCCATGCTAATATATTACCATAAACCACAGGATTTAAGGTTCACATTTCATACCTGGAGTATAAGATAGCCCCCTATTTTGGGGGCGGATTTTTAAAGTTAAACAGTTGCCTTGTATGCCAACATATACGCTAGTTTTTTCACTTTTTTAAAATTTTATTCCATAGTCCACTGGGATAACAAAATTCACATGGTAAATTATTTTCCTCGTAATTCCTGATAAGAAAGTTTACGTCAGTAGCAACAAAACTATGCAAAACATTCAAACCAATAAAAAAGAAAAGCCCTTACATAAAAAGGGAGAATTTGAGGGTCGAGTTAAGGGGGCAAGGGACAAACTGTAGGAATTTTACCTCTTGATCTCTTTTCTCTTTCTTTTCTTTCACTTGTTGTTCATTTTCCTCTTCCTCCTCCTCTTCTTCAAAAGTTGGAGACAACGACGACACAAAAAACCATAGCAAGTCATGAATACACGTTGGCTGGGTCACCGTCCTCACCAGCCAATTTAGACCCTGAAAAGTAGACAGAGAAATAAATTATTAATCTAGAGAAGGTTTGGTTTCTTGTTTTTTATTTTCCTCTATCATTTAAAAACAGATCAGAATGTCAATTCACATCATACATATATAGAAGGCGTAGCCTATATATTCTGCATTATTCCAAATTATGCAGATATTCACATCTATTCCTTGTATATAAGCTGCAGCTAGAATATTTCAGAAACTGAAGACAGCAAGAGATTTTAACATCAAACAATGCGGGATATTTTAATGACTTTTCTCAGAGTTAGAGGGAAAATTATATTCACATAATATATATATATATATATATACACACACATACATACATACACACAGTGTGATGGGTTAACTGTTGTTATTTTATATTTTTAATTTCCCGCAAGCCTATGTCTGGCAACTGGACTCTGCTCCATGCGGCACAAGCAGGAGAACCGTGTCATGGATGGCTGTCAGACAATTTCTATGACCACATCACACCCACACATCTGGTCACCCAAATCCCCAGACTGCAACCCCACTTGATTATTGTGTGTGGGGTGCAGTTGAGTGAGAGACCAACAGAACTCCTTGTGACACCAAAGTGGAACTGAAGGCAAGGATTATGGTAGCATTTACCAACTTAAAGAAGAAGGCCGTCCAGAAGAGTTGCAGGAGATTCCAAAGTCATCTGGAGGCCATCGTTGAAGCCAATGGTGATTTTATTGAATAAATTTACACTTTAGTATTTCAAGATATTTTTGTGTAATTTGGGTAAATATATCTGTTAAAATGAGATGTCAGTGTTATCTTCATTTTTGCATAATTTAGATGACAATTTATCCATCGCAACCTCTGTGTGTGTGTGTCTTATGTAAGTTTCATTAAAAATGACTGACAAGGTGCTGTAGTTAAGTTTTTTATATAATTTTTCATGATGTAAATTATATTAAAATTGTTCAAATATTTTATATGCCCAAATGCTTCCAGCTATACTTTTAGCCATTATCAAGAATGAATTTTATTTTTACTTTTTACTAATGTATGGGTTATTTTATTTGTGTCTCTAGAGTTATAGGAATATATTTTTTTTCAAACATGGTCAGCACCTTGTGGCTATGTTCATAATTGATGTTATTGAGTGCTGTTTTTTTTTTGTTTTTTTTTATTAATAATGATTTCATTATTTTTAGGAGTTTTTTTAAATGATATTATAGACAGACTACAGTTTTTCTGGGTCATGACCCCACCACACACACACACACACACACACACACACACACACACACACACACACACACTGCAAAGCTTAAACGTAAGCAGCATTTCTAATCTTTCCATTTTATTTATCTTACCACAATGAGAATTATTTCCACATTTGTTGTTGCGGATCAGCTATTCTGAAAAGTATTCTCTACAGAAACATAGCAAGGGAGAAGTGTTAGAATTACCTGCATAGCAAATACCCTACATACAGCTTTCCTCAATGCATGCCGCATTGCTATTTGTAGGTTGTCAAGATCATGGCGTTGAATAACAAAGGCCATTACAGGCCGGCTTAAGGTCTTTTCACAAAGTGCATTGTCACCGTCAGCACTGGATTTATCAACCAAGCTAATTAAACGGCTCATGGCTGCCGATGGCTTTTTTAATAATGACATTCCTCCATCTGAAACAAGACAAGTACCAAAGATTAAGTTCTGAACACAATTCTGGTAATTCTTCAGAATTCTTGCATGCAAAAGGTGGGGAGAGTGATGATTTACAAAAGGAATAACAATCAGGAGTAGCAGGCATAACAGTAAGTAAGCAGATGCCAAGATTTCATTCAGCCAGTGAACAGATAAAGCAATTGCAAGTTTATTATTTAATACTTATCTTCTGCTAAAAGAAAAAAAATATGGTAAAGTTTAACTTAGGACCAAACAAATAACCACTGTGTCAAAACGATGTATTATTTTCCCTTGACACTGCTATTACTGTATACTGCCTTGGTAATTAATTATTGTTTTAAAAAGACATTTTTAAAATTTTAATAAAACCATAACATATGAAACTAAATTAACACATTTTCTTCTAGAGAACTGACAACAAAAATGTTAAACACTTTTATTTTCCTTTTTTAATCATTTCACTCCAAACAAGACAATAAAGCCACTAAGACACAAGAGATTAGTGAGTGTGAGAGAATATGAGAAAAAGATTATTAAAG
>OZ038505.1:95965484-95995484 GCA_964036315.1 Acanthosepion esculentum
CTTTACCAAAATTGCTCTAATAAAATGAAGACAGGAATATTATCACAGGTGTACAAAATTTCGTCAGTATAATAACAACATAACAAAAAAAATATATATTACCATAGGATGGTAATACTGAAATATAACAATGATTAACATATAAATAGACAATAACCAGTATTCACAAGGGAAAGATGGACCATTTACATAGGTGTGTAAATGCAACAGTTTAGCTATATCTGTAAAATCTGATTAAAAGCCAGCAGTGTGCCCAGTTTTATAGCCCAAATATGTTCTCAATCCTGGGACAGGCTAATTCTGAGGTTCTCATGAAAGTTTACAAAACAGTGCACATTAACAGGTTGTCTCTCAAGCCTCATTTCCCTTGTTGTCCTAGGGTCCCAACACTATATCTTTGTTAATTTTTGTACATATCATATCATATATTTATCACCCATGACCAACCAGTGTGTCATTCAGTACCTGAGTCCATTTTACAACCCAGAGTCCTACATGACCCACACGAATGCATGGTACAGCTCTTTGTAGGTAGAAATAAAAAAAATGACTCCCCACCCCATCAAAAAAAAAAAAAAAAAAAAAAAAAAAAACAGTGGACATTCCAAAAGAAAAATGAAATAAACAAAAAAAAAAAAAATGAAAAATTTAAATGGGGGGGGGGATTGGTTCTGGTGTACCATGATCTCATAAGGAATCAATCACAGCATCACATTCCTAATAATCCTCATAGATAAGAAATTGAAAAACAACCCACCAGAGGGTCATGAGGGCCTTGCAGATGTGCCACCACAACCCTCCAGTGGGTCATGTGGAAGCACATGTTAAGTTCTAACAGCCATCTTTTTCTAAGCAGAAGGGGTCGTTGGTGGGCTTAAAATTTATTAACCTTTAAGTGTTATATTTTCTTTCATATAACAATCATGTTTGGTTTTAATTGTTTTCTTTTTTTAATCACTGTGCACATTTTTGTCCTCGGTCTTTGCTCTGACGGGAAAGAACCAATAAACCAATTTAGTTGTCTTATCTTTTGTTAATTGCTGTTTTATTTTGGTATTACCTTTTTATGGTAATGTTTTTTGTTATGAATTGCCTTTTAATATGTTCATCTTTATTACATTATCATAAATATTACATAAGTTCTTTTTTATAGATCTTGTTCAATAATGAAATGTTTTCAGTGATTCATTTATGTTAAACAATTATAGTAAAAAAAAAAAAAAAAAAAAGACATAAAAATCAGCTGCAAAAGAACTTTGTATTAATTGAATTTTCACAAAAAAAAAATGACCAATTTTCTACTTCGTTACCATCACAAATAATAAAAACAACCAACAATTCCAAATTAGATTCTACTTGAAATTTGAAAAAGTCACCCTCTGAAACATTTTATTCTTTTCATTAATATGTAATTGTTTCTATGAGGGTGCATCAATAAATCTGTAGCCTGACATTGTTAAAAACTGAGTTCAGACAAAAATTTTCACTGTATAATGTTCGAAGTATGTGATCTGCAGAGAAGTGTCAGATGAAGTGAATTGCCAAGGAAAGAGATTATGTAAAAAAATATATATTTGTTGTGCAAAACAAATGATATTTTCATAATTAGGCTACAGACTTACTGGTGTGTGTGTGTGTGCCTTTAAGTTTCAAAGAGGCATGTCATGATGATTATTCTTTTTTGGAGAAAAATCCACTTGGGACATTATTATTTCAACCACCACTTTTATTCAATATCAAATAAATTCAAGCATTTTAGGTCAAAGAATTTCATGTGAATATTTAATAAAGAAAAAAGGTGATTAAAATAAAGACTTTCTGAAAAGAAGAAATAAAATAATCATCCTAGCCTGTCTATTTGAAACAACAATGTGTGTGTGTGTGCAAGAGTGTGTGTGCGCAATTATGCATAAGGTATAAGGTGAAAACTCAATCGACCCAAGAATCCAAAATTCGTCAGGATCAATATTTATATTATATATAGATGGGTAGGCTGGAGATTTTATAGGCTGACCAAGATGTAGATGTAAGTAGACACTTAAGTTGCTAGAGTAAAAGACAAGAAAGTGTACCAGAATACAACAGCTGGTCAGCCAACTAGTGTGTCAAGTTACAATTCCATCTTGATCAGCATATGAACTTTTCAGCTAACTCTTGGAAATTATATATATATATATATATATATATATATATATATATATATATATATATATATAATTTAAATAAAAATAAAAACAGACCACTTTAAGGTTCCATGTAATAAATTATTTCACCACAGCCCTTTTAAAGGAGCGCGGATCATCAGACTTTACTTCCAAAGGTTGAAACGAAAAAAGAAAAGAAATTTACACATTTTTGACAGGCAGTACTAAGCATATGTAAATTAAAAAAATGAGGAAATGAGGGGGGAGAGAGATATGATTGAGTTAGATGTAATTTAAAATTTCTATTCTTTCAAATTTAATATTGTTTGAGGAAGTCCAGACATTGACACATTTAATTGGTTAACTTAACAGAAGTTATATATTGATATAGAAGGGGGAGAGGAGAAAAAAGACCTAAAAAGAAAAAGAGAGAAGGAAGCCATGAGAGAAGGTGTCACTAACTTTCTGTGGAATGAAAGGCCCGAAATAGACGCTGTTGTTTTTCTTTACTTTGAGAGTTCATAAATATTATGTTTGATATAAATTTGAATGTTTAAACAGTCTATAAGGAATTTAATTTGATGTTTGTTAGCGATTTAAGTTTTTTTTAAAACTTTATTACAAAAATTTTGGGTATTTAATATGAAATAGTCGATTAGAAAAATATTCATAGAATTTACATTAAAATACTAAAATTTTATTTTAAAATATAAGTTTACCTCTAGTTGTAATTGATTATTAAGGTGATATCTCTATCAGTTTGAATTTTATTCATGAATTTAATTAGCGACTATTTTTAGATTGGTAATTTCTCTTACTTAAAGTTTAGTTTTCAAGTTAATATGGAGTGATATTTGAAGGTAATATTAGAGATCTTGCTCTGTCATATATTGTATACACATCCATACAAGTTTCACATATACATACATTTTTTTACATGTGCAGTCACTCATACAGGTACACATGTACCGATATACACGGGTAATTTCATGTATCCGGAGTCCTTTAAAAGGGCTGTGGTGAAATAATTTATTACATGGAACCTTAAAGTGGTCTGTTTTTATTTTAATTATTAGCTCTGATTTACATTGAGCTCTCTGGATTTTATCCTCCTTGGGTCTACCCATACGGATTACCTAGTTTTTCGTAAACTAAATATATATATATATATATATATATATATATATATATATATATAAAATAAAGATATGCAGGTGCTAATAAAATAGTGTTTGATGTAATATAACAAAGCTAATAAGTATATATTAATAAATATACATTTTTTTTTCCTCACCAGTAGCACAACTCAGAATTTTATGCACAATGTAATCTTTAAGTACTCAGCACCTGAAGATTACATTGTGCAGGAAAAAGAAAAAGAAAAAAAAAAAAAATATATATATATATATATATATATATATATATATATATATATATATATATATATATATATAGTGCATTGGGGCAGCAGATCATTATTCAAACTTATATTGTTAAATATAACAGACAATGAAAGTCTATTATGTTTGATCATGAGTATTCTAAGCTTCATATAGTGGCTTTATTTTCAGGTGAAAATAAAGACAAAAAATGTCCAATATTTGGAGACTTTTTTAATTATGCTGTTCCTCCATCTAAGGTTTCACCTCACATGAGCCATCATCAGAGTCGCTATATGGACATTACAACAGTATATCATGTAAGGATATTATATTTTACTGTCGTGGGACAAAAGTGGTTTTATATTCATCAATAAATAATAATAAATGCCAAAATATTAGTCAGTTTTAAACTTTAAGACTAAAGCAATGTAAGAATTTTCTTTTTTGACATATCTGTCTCACTAAATATTGAATCATTTTTGAATTATTGTTTTGTTTTTTATTATTGTTGAGTGAACTCCCCTTGGCAAAAAAAAAGGCAGCTTAAAAAAGGCAGATATACACAAGTGGCACTGCAAAGTTATTTGCATGAGAATGAGCTATAATCATTAAGATTATTATTGGCCAATCATTTATATCAGCAAAGATGGTGTTTATATGTGCTTCCATAAAATGAATAGGATTTCACATTATTTACAGGAATTTTAAAATAATCTGTAGGATTCATTGAAGAAATCAAATGAGAAGAAAATATATTATCATGAGAAAGAAAAAAAAATACTGAAAAGTGAAAGATCATTTGGTAAATTCTTTAAGAATTGTCATGCAAGGAAGAATATGCTGTCAAAGGTTGAAAGGTGGGTCCCCTTCACAGCCATTAATGATTGGTGACCTGATATGTCTGTGGGTATGTGTGTGTGTGTGTGTATATATATATATATATATATATATATATATATATATATATATATATACACACACAGCCATTTTGCCAAGGGTAGTTCACTCAACAAAAAAAAAAAAAAATTTGAAAATGTATGAATATTTAGAGACATATATATATATATATATATATATATCTTCTAGACAAAACAAGAATAAAGTCGGACAATAAGGATGCATTTGTTAGGCAATCAAAAAATATCTGATGGAGACAATAAAAGAAGCTGATAAATGCTAATGTAGTCAAATGTTAACATATAAACAGTTTCACTGACAAAAGGAAATATCACCAAAAGCACATGAAACACGTAACAAGCCTCAATTTAACTAAAGTCATACATAAAGGACAGAAAATGAAGTAAAGTCAACAATACATTATGAAACGTCTACTCTACCAATTCACAAGTGGAAATAATCAAAATCTTACAATTTTTTTTATTTTTTGTTTCTTTTTATCACAGTATTTTTAGCTAATTTTTCCCATAAAAAGTTAAATAAAGAAAAACTTTCTGAAATTTGGAGAATGAATCAAAACATCAATAGCCATTCTTCTATTTTATTTATTAGAACAGCTTCAGCAGATCAACTCTCATGCCTTCTTGCAAGCAAGTTAATTCTGTAGCATAAACACAAGGATAAACTTCAAAACAGAATCTCCACGGAGGAAAGCAAAAGAACTAATTCAAACACCATAAATATTAGAATGCATAGTCCATCATAAATCACCGACAAATATAATTGCAATCTTTTCTCAACAGCTGTCGGCAGCACAGTGCCTGCCACTTCAAAGCTATCCCTTAAATACATGGTGAATGCATGAATATTCATCAATCAATAATATTATAAGGATTATTATGCTTGAGCTGGCCCAATTTTCACATTGCAAATAGCTGCCTACATGCAAAGCAAACAAAGCAGCATGCTTGTTTAGCTTCAGGAAATTTGTATGATCTATATTAAAAAAAGAAGGGTCTCTTTGTGGAGTGGTGGGAACTGTACCCCTGAAGAAGGCTGTAGAATGGATTAACTGAAACAGTATAAATAACAACAAAAGCAACAGAATGAATGATACCATTAATTCAAACAATGCTTGGAAATTTGCTGAGCTTCGGAGCAAAAGGAAGCAAGTTGTTTCAAATTATTCCAATATAGAAAGGCATGGATCAGCTAAAAAAACATTGTGATTAAAAAGCAACCAAAAGATATTTAAATTCATAAATAAAAACATAAAGTAAAAAGGAACAATTGCATAAAATTATGAAACTACTTAATTTCATAATCTCAAGACAATTCCACAGACTTTCAATTATCCCTTGACAAATCCAAAAAAGAATAAAATGGAGATGAAGAGTCATAAAACAATGGATGAGATAAGTAGACATAAAAAATGTCTGCCAAAATGAAAATCTGTTTTCATTTCAAATGCTAACTTGAATAAAAAGACCCAACATGAAATACAAATGTTGTTTCTTTAATATACATGTTTTGTTTTGTTCCAGGAATATCATATTAATATTTTTGTCAATATTTATTCTAAGAATGTCTTATTTTGATTTTTGTTTCCAAACATTTAAACGGGAATTATAGTATTAAAACCGTAACATAATAATAGATGTAATGGTCTTTTTTTTTAATATCTTAGATGAATTATTAGCAATATTTAATCCTTATGTTGAGTAGTAAAATAAAGCAAGGGTGTGTTGAGGTTGGTGAGAACATTTAACAGGTTGTTTTCTTAACAAGTAAGGGGGAAGAAGCAAGAACAGAAAGAGACAAAAAGAAATAAAAAACTGAATAATGATGAGTAAGGCCACTGCCTCAAAAACCACAGCACAGCAAGCAGCACAAAATGTGCCAAGGGAATATCTTTACATGACACTGAAACTCTAATGATAACAAAGTGAGTCTTGCAAAAAGCAGACTGCTGGTACCAAACTCCCCTGCCCAGCACCACCATCACTTTTATTGACATGAGACAGTTGACAAAGAATTGGATCTAAACAAATTGCAGAGAGGCTCATATCTGGATATGCCAAGCTGTTCTGCTGCTAATGGAGAAACCCAGATGTAACTGTCTTTAACATACATGTCTGCATGCGATTCAGGGCCTCTTTTGTGCCTGTATTGATATGCGTTTGACATATGCCCACAAAAAAGTGGTGGGTCAAAAGGACAGTTATTCCCATTACACGACTATTAATGTATACACTTTTGACTTCCTTAGCAATGTTTAAAAAGTAATATTTATTATTTACCTTTTATAAATTTTTATTATTTAACATTTTATAAAGAAATAAATTTGAAAAGAAATCTTTTTATTCAAAAATTTATTTGAAAATTACAAAATTATCAAAATATGTCAGAGGAAGAGATGCTCTGAACCTATTTTAGTTAATTTATGTGGTGAGAGTAAATGAAAGAAATGCTTATAAAATATATTTTTTCATATTTCATAATTACAGCTACTAATCCTTATGTGTTTATTTAAATTGTTTTGTTCAAACATAATTTAAATTGATGAATAAAAAAAATTCTTGCCATATTTATTTCTTTATAAAATGGTAAATAATAAAACATTTCATTACAATTGATTCACATATTTTTATAATATTGTAAATAAGCAATCTAATAAATAAATAATGCTTAATAACTTTGTTGTCAATTCTCAAGCAAATGTAAATAATCTACCTTCATATGTTTTGGTTTTATTAACCCTTTCAACCCAAGCAGCCAGTATGCCAGCTACTGCGTGAAAGTGTATATACCAGCCAGAATCATCAACATTTGTAATGTGCTGCTTCAGGAGATGGACAGCATGGGTCCAGTATAGGAGATCCATACTCAGCAGAGTGTCAGGTTTCAAGGGGTTAAATTTGTCATCATCACTTTTTAAAACAATATTGCCAAGCATGTCAAAGGTGTATACAATAATAGTGGTGTCAAGGAAATAACCATCGCTTTGACACACATGCAGGCATGAAAGTTAAACATTGCTGAACCATTGTTATTTATTATGAATTTTTAATCAGTGTTTTGACATATTTCTGAACTGAACACAGCAACCCTCAAATGGCAATAAAAAGCAACATTAGTAAGATGATAGAAAAACTAAGCAAAATATCAATAATGTTTTAACTAAGAAAATTCCAAAAGACCATAATATCCAATACTTTAAACAATGGCATGTCTCTTCTCCACAAATTACTTTTCTTTTTCTGTGAATTGCTGTGCATTCTTGGGGAAAATGGTGGAGTGGTCTCCTGTTACCTTCTCCACAATTTTAAAACTAATTAAAAGGTTTGAGAGAAACTAAAAGGTATAGAGTTACTATTAAAATGATAATGATGAATGAGATATACCAGTAAAAGCAATGGTAGGAAGTGAAAATTATGAGAATAAGAAGGATAAATAATGACTGAAGCTTGACTTGAACAGGTTAAGACTTTAGTCTTCAGGGAGGCACCCACATGGGAGTCTATTTCATAAAACACCATTTATGGTGAGGAGCTGTCTGAGTGAAACATTCTCCTTATATTTGGAATCCAGGGAAATGATGGTGATTCAACTCTCTGGAAGTAACGTGATATGTCCTAGTTGTCAAAGTTTGAACTGGTGGAACTAAAGAATGGAGCTTATCTGAACATTTGCTATGGAAATAGAAATATAGTAACAATAGGCTTGAAACATTGTGTCTGTAGGAAAGGGGTTGCCAGGTGGAGAATAGGTCAGTCAAGTGTGCATGTGGGCCATGGACAATGTCATACAGGTGGGCATCTGGAACATGGAGGAAGATAATCTGAACCAGGGATAATCCCTGGCAGAAAGGAAGGAACCTGGACCATAGACAATGTGCTAAGGATTGTGAATCTGTTTTGTATTTAATGTGATAAGTAGTAAAAGTTTTTAGCCCTTTTAAAAAAGTGAGGTGAAAAATTCATTTTTTTTTTTTTTTTTTTTACTAAATATCACTTAAGTTTGAAAGACACCCAAGCTAGAGGGTTACAATCAAAATGGTAATGATGAATGAGATGTCTGATATGAATAAGAGGTAGTTCTTGTGAAAAAGTCTGAGTAAAACTTTCTTACATTTGAAACACAGAGGAAATTAGAGTGATTCAACTCTATGGAAATGGTATATCATGTCCCAGCTGTAAAGGTCTGAACTGCTGGAACTAAAGAATGAAGCTAATCTGAACATTCACCCTGGAAATAGTGATATGAGTAACAACAGGCTTGCAATGTTGCATCTGTGAGAATTATAGTTCAATAACTTATTCTACAAAACTAAAAGAGATAATATAAACTATGGTCACTTAAAAGACATTGCCAAGAAAAATCTATTTTCTTGTTGAATTTCTGCTTCAAGGTAACTAAATACACAAATTCACCCAGTACAAGACTTGAGAGTCGCTCAAGGTAGAAGATAACAAAATGATAATCATGGATTGAGATGTGTGATATGAATGAAAGTGGAAGTAAAAGTTATGAGGAGAAAAGATGATAATTGACCCTTAACTTGAAGAGATCATGATGGAAGTATTCACGAAAGCACTCATGTAGTAGTCTACATGTTGCACAAAGAGGTGGTTCTTGAGAAGAAACTGTCTGAATAGAACTTTCTCCTTATATTTAAAGTACAGAGGAAATGAAGGGGATTCAACTGCATGTATGTGGCATGGAGCATTCTAAATGTAAAGGTATGAACAGGTGGAACTAAAAACCGAAGTATTTCTGAACTAAAGTAACAAAAATTTTACCAAATTCAAAAGTTTTCACGGAGAATAACCAATCAAAAAAGTAAAGAGATTGTATCCCCCTTCATCTCCATCATATTGTTTTATTAAGCAATTCGAAGTTGCTGCCGTACAATACATGCAAAACATAATTCTTCAGAAACAATGCCAAACGAACACAGAATGAGAGAAGAATGTACAATATAAAAAAAAAAAATAAACAAAAATTTGGTAAAAATCAGAAAGAAATCAAAATGCGTAGGAATCAGCACCAGGAATCAACACTGCCAAAATTGATTAAAAGGATAATTTTGAATTTTTTTTTTAAACCAAACTAAAAATTCATTAACCATCAAAGAACATTATCCACTTTCAAACATTAAAAATAAAAATTATCAAATTTTGGCAGTTTGATTTGTAATAACAAGTGGTGTCATTTTAACAGGTGTGTAATGTTATATTAATATATTATATATATATATATATATATATATATGCGCAGTACTTAGTGGAAAGTGCTCAATGTCTGTGATAAAGCTAACATATTCAGTTGTATGGATATGAGTTTGTAACCCTGAGTTTATCTGATGATCGCAAAAGCATGAAACTCAGAGTTACAAACTTATATATATATATATATATATATATATATATATATATATATACACACACACACACACACACACACACACACACACACACACACACACACAATACAGTTCAAAAGTTTGCAGCCACCCACAGAACTAGCATGGGATGAACTTGACAGAAGAGTGAAAAAAAAAAAAAGAAAATGAAATAGATCTCTAAGAGTCATTGAAAAAGAAAGGAATCAATTATCAAACTTGTATTTTGAGAAACTTTTGCAATGAATGCCAAAAATTTGTGCTGCAATAATCAAGGCTAAAGGAGGATATTTTGACGAGAGCAAAATTTAATCATAAAATGCTTTTTTTCTTTGTCATAATAAAATTTCTAATAAAAAAAAATCATCTCATGTTTTTTTAACCATGTATAATAATTTTCTCTTATTTTATGTACGAAACAACTACTTTTTGGGCCAATTTAAAAAAATTACCACAGGTGGTTTCAAACTTTTGAACTGTAGTGTATACGTGTATATGCGTGTGTATGCATATATATATATATAAGGAATACTGTAATATAGTAATAGTAGGTGTTGAAATTTATAATAAAAATGTCTCTTTAATTACATAGACAATTTAGATACTGATATCAATTTAGTGAATTGATAATAAAAGTATAATTTGAATATATTGTTATATTCAGACTTTACCATTTTACCTTTTACAATATACAAGTGGGATGAACAGGTGCTCATGTGCTTGTGCATAAATTGTTTTGTGATTTACAGGTGACAATTGAAGGAATGAGGGTGAATGCAAATTGAAAAGAAATTAAAATTTTTGCTTATGGCTGAATTTCTTTCTTTCAAAAGACCAGAGCTGAGTGAAAAACACCAAAAATTTTGTCTTGCTGGAATCACACATATTTTTTTTTTTTTAATTCTTAGTTAGGAATTTTATTTTTATATAAATTTTTGTTTTGTTTTGTTTTATTTTTTTTTATTTACAGAAATGAAGACAGTACCATTCATCATCTTCCATATTTTTTTCTTTTTCTACTTATTTTTTTCTGGATTTTGAATCGACCATATTTAAATGGAATATAAAACCTTGCCATCACTATTTTTTTTATACTCTTCGAGAAAATAGTTAAAAAAAAAAAAATCTCCTATGTCATATATACAAAGTTAAAGTATCTGTTGGACTATTTACCCAGATTAGTAGTATTTGCACAATTTCACCCCAAGTATAGCAATAAAGCTACTAAGACGCAAGGCGTTACTGCGAGTGAAGGAAACTGAAAAATGTCACTGAGTAGAAGAGACAATAAAAAGAATAGGATTCAAAGAGATGACGATTGACATTACATTTAAATTTTTGAAGATTGTAGCTGACAGGAAGGCAAGACAAATATTTACTAAGAGTGTCTTATTAAATGCTTTAGTTCGGTCTTGCTTGCACCTACATTTTTAATTTTCTTAGAGAATCAACATTGAGAGAAAAAAAAAAAGGTGAAAAGATAACAAAATAGAATTCTAACAAATAATAAATTTTTTTTTTTATAGCTTATTCACTTTTACACTGCCATAACACCTTCCCTGCACCTTTTCTATGGTAATTGTTCTGATGAGCTTTCCTCTTTGGTACCTTGACTTTACGAATTTAAGCGCAGTACTAGATTGGCAGACAGGTCTCATGTTGATATCCATCTCATTAGGAATGACTGCAAAACACTTGCCTTTTATAGGCAAAAGCATATAAATGCATGCTGGGATATTTTTCTTATCCAATAAAATAGGCTGGTTTGCAATCTACATTCGCTTGTTCGAACCTGCTTGTATATATCAACACCAATTCTCAGTTCGTTAACTTTTTGCCTTATAATTGTTAATTTGCATAAATTATTTGCTTGATATTATTTCATTTTGCTCTGTTCCTTTTTCTTGCTAACCTTGTTAATTCTGTTTGTTGGACAGTTCTGCTCTTTATTTTGCATTTGACCATGGCTACTCACACCACATCTCATCAGTTGAAATGACTGGATGAAACCATAAGTTCTATGCTAACAGTTTCTTCTCTCACACTTCTCACTTGTGGAACTCTCTTCCAGTTTCTTGCTTTCCAGTAAAATTCAATCTTCAAACATCTAAATGCAATGTCAGTTGACATCTTCTGTCTCTTTGAATCACCTCTCCTTAATGTTTTTTTTTTTTAAATTTTCTTTCACTCTCAGTAACCCCTTGCATCTCAGTGGCTTTACCACCTTGCTTGGAGTGAAATGATTAAATGTTTTACAGAAATCAATAATTGCTTATTGCTCATTATTGGATTGTAATATGTATTTGCTGGTCGACAAGGACAGATGTTTTACAAGCTTATTTGGGAAGCTACCAGTTTTACAAGCTTATTTGGGAAGCTACCAGTTTTACAAGCTCCATAACTATCTATTTTGAAATCACCAAGTTTCCATACCACATTTTTCTAGCTTTAGATAATAAACATAATTTTTGTATGCTGTGTAATATCTTTTTTTTTTTAATTATTTAAATGTACCTTTTTTTATATGCCTGCAAAATACAAAATATCTCTAACCCATCAACACTGAGATTTATTTAGTAAAATCCAACTTTAAAATTTTAATTCCTATCATAAATTGGATTTAAAATCCAAGCCAAGCATTGGCTAAAAAAGTATGTATATCCCTCATACCCAACATCACAGGATTGATATACATAAAATTAAAAATATTTTTATTGCTTTACTTGTAAGGCGGATAGATGATATCTTTCAGTGAGTTGAACAATTCCAGATCACAATCGAGCAAAGTGTAATACTTTTTAACCAGCTTTCTGTGGTCCATGTTGGCAACTGTTCATACTTTACTTACAAACTAGATGCAATTACTTGAGAATGTAATTTGTATCGTAATAGATGACAATTAGCATTCTGTATGCCTTCATTTTTGCATAAATAATCTTGGCAAAGGTATAAATCCATCTGTTCTCCCTCCAGCTATGTGTTAAATTGTTATTTAGACTAGGCTTTCCTAGACTTGGCTGGCAGCTAGTTTAAGAAAAGGTAACAGGAAATCATTCCACTATTTTCCCAGAAATCATAGCAATTCACAGATGATAAAGAAAAGAAATCCATCAAAAGCCATGATTGCCTACATCCTCACAGAACATGGTATTTTAGAAAATGGCTAAAACATATCTTCAACATTGAAGAATGTACCCTTCTGACAAGAATCGTCATAAAGTAATTATTTCCTTCTGACAAGAATCGTCATATCCATACAAGCATAGCAATAAAGAATAAAAAAGTTGTTGTGCAGAATTCAAAGAGATTAAAAAAGCATCAGATAAAAGAAATGGATGCACCTTATAAATTGCTGAATAGAAGCAATGATCTTTGAAAGAGGTTTGTAGATATTCTAAGTCCAGAATTTGGTCAAATATATTGAGAAGTCATAAAAAGAAAGAAAATTATTTAAACTTAAAAATTATGACTAAGTTATTCTTCTGCTTCTCTCTACAATCACAACTGCACTAAATTGAGAAGTTTCAGAATTATTAATGACAAGTCATTAGAAAATTTAACTTTAAAATGAAAAAAGAAGCCCTACTTAAAAAGGGAAAAGCCTGTCTATTTTAGAAACAGAATAGAAATTTACTAAGGAGAATTTTATTTGAAAAAAAAAAAAGAAAAAGTAAAATAAATACTTAGTTTTGATTAGTTGGTTTAATTACTATTTTTAGTGTTGCATAATCATAGCATTGTTGCCTGGCTGTGCCAGCCTATTTTGGGAAAAACAGAAAATTGTCATTAACAGAAGTTGCTAAACAACACCCCCAACACACAGTAATAAAAAATATATCACTAAACAGGTTGTATTGTATGCTAATATATATCTGTTCTGTTTTGGAAACAACACAGATTAATTTATAACAGAAACACTACAGATCAACATTCTGCAGTGTCTTGAAAATACATGCATTTGTTGATAGCAGGCAATGTAAGTTTGCTGTTATTAAATTCAGTTAGGAAAATATGGAAATGAGAATTGACAAAAACTTGAAATTTTGGCAAAGGTGATTTCGTTAATTTATGCAAATGCTTTTGGCAAAAACCTGAATCCTTTTTTGTTTGTTGATTTTTCAAAGACATGCAAATTTTATCACATTTGAAAGACACAATCTCCATTTGCCCATTCTTGCTCCCTATTTAGCCTTACAATCTCCTTTTGCCCATTCTTGCTCCCTATTTAGCCTTACAATCTCCTTTTGCCCATTCTTGCTCCCTATTTAGCCTTACAATCTCCTATTGCCCATTCTTGCTCCCTATTTAGCCTTACAATCTCCTTTTGCCCATTCTTGCTCCCTATTTAGCCTTACAATCTCCTATTGCCCATTCTTGCTCCCTATTTAGCCTTACAATCTCCTTTTGCCCATTCTTGCTCCCTATTTAGCCTTACGATCTCCTTTTGCCCATTCTTGCTCCCTATTTAGCCTTACAATCTCCTTTTGCCCATTCTTGCTCCCTATTTAGCCTTACAATCTCCTTTTGCCCATTCTTGCTCCCTATTTAGCCTTACGATCTCCTTTTGCCCATTCTTGCTCCCTATTTAGCCTTACGATCTCCTTTTGCCCATTCTTGCTCCCTATTTAGCCTTACGATCTCCTTTTGCCCATTCTTGCTCCCTATTTAGCCTTACAATCTCCATTTGCCCATTCTTGCTCCCTATTTAGCCTTACTCTTAATAAATATCAATAATAATAAATAAAATAATAAAGCCTGCTTTTTAGCTGCAATAGTAATGTATTTCATGCCAGTGTCAGTGGTAGATGTTCAAGCCCAGGTAAAAACCAGGTTTTCAAATGCTGATTTTCAAGGCAATTCAAAGATCAGTGCAATCCCACTCATTTGTCAGAGGAAAATAAATTTTGGAAATCAGAATTAATCAGCATAAATATCTGATTTTGTTCTTCACCTAAAACACACCAATCAATATTATATCAGTAATGTCTGTAAGGGGTTATATAAATTATCTCCCTTGCACTCACAATTTATTTTTTTCAAAGACACACATGACAAACAATTATAATAAAAACTTAACAAAATATGCCATGTTTTTTTCTATCACCGATATACATGTTTAAATATCAGAAATTTCTTTGGAAAATGGATGTGTGCGTAGCTTAATGGTGATCAGTGCAGAAAGTGAGACAGGTGTGCTGAGTTCAAATTCCAACCAAGGCCACTGTGTTCACATTTGCACAGACACCATTGGAAAGGTGTGAATCTGTTTCATCTCTGTCCCAGCTAAAAGTAGGGCAAACTGAGCTCGCTAGCCTTGGTTGGCAACCAAGGAGAAAGACAACTTAAAAACAGGTGGGCATGGGGGTGGCAACTACATCATGTGAAAAACTTATTTGCTACAGAAATCAGATCAGCAACACCTGGTGTGGTGAGGATGTGGCCATGTACTCAACAGGGGACTCTACAGAACTTAACCCATCCACCCATTTGGAAAACACTGTCCAACTCAAAACAAATTTAGTAATGTTTATCATTTTTTCAATGCTGTTACTTTTGAGGACGACTGCACACTGTATTTCAAAAGAAACACTGCTATAAGTGAAGAAAAAGTCTATCTAGAGTGCAGTCTTTATAGATTTTATTAGAGACAAAAAATTTTAATGCTTCAAACTGCTCTGGATTTAAGGAGAACTACCATAGAATCTGATCTAATGTAAAATTAAAGTTTACCAAGATTATCTTTAAAAAATATTTAAATTATTTATTTAGGCGTAGTTTCATTTATTTGACCACACAAGTCACAGAACATGCATGACCAATACGGTGTTGAAAATTTAATCAAACCTTATAATCTGAAATGTTTAAATTAAAATGCTTTCTAGTTTTGATATAAAACTTTTTTAAAAGTTAAAATGCCTTTCATTTCAGTAATGTCTAAAGAAATATTTTAATAACCTGCCTCAGATATGCCATTTGTAAATTAAAAATGTTTTTATCATACAAACAAATTATTGACAAAACCTAAATAGTTTGATTTTTATGTAAATTAAAATAAAAAGATATTAATTATAATCATGTGTGGCAAAAAGACAAAAGTGAGGTCAAAGAAAACTGAATGATAAATATTTCAGAGATCATATCTTGTGGTGAATTCAAACATTGCAGTTACTGGTGCAGGTTAAAATAAAAAGATATATATATATATATATATATATATATATATATATATATATATATGAGTGGAGGAGAGTGAGAGCACTAATAGAAAGAGAGATATGAAGGAAGGAGGAAAAGGGAGAGATATGAAGGAAGGAGGAAAAGGGAGAGATATGAAGGAAGGAGGAAAAGGGAGAGATATGAAGGAAGGAGGAAAAGGGAGAGATATGAAGGAAGGAGGAAAAGGGAGAGATATGAAGGAAGGAGGAAAAGGGAGAGATATGAAGGAAGGAGGAAAAGGGAGAGATATGAAGGAAGGAGGAAAAGGGAGAGATATGAAGGAAGGAGGAAAAGGGAGAGATATGAAGGAAGGAGGAAAAGGGAGAGATATGAAGGAAGGAGGAAAAGGGAGAGATATGAAGGAAGGAGGAAAAGGGAGAGATATGAAGGAAGGAGGAAAAGGGAGAGATATGAAGGAAGGAGGAAAAGGGAGAGATATGAAGGAAGGAGGAAAAGGGAGAGATATGAAGGAAGGAGGAAAAGGGAGAGATATGAAGGAAGGAGGAAAAGGGAGAGATATGAAGGAAGGAGGAAAAGGGAGAGATATGAAGGAAGGAGGAAAAGGGAGAGATATGAAGGAAGGAGGAAAAGGGAGAGATATGAAGGAAGGAGGAAAAGGGAGAGATATGAAGGAAGGAGGAAAAGGGAGAGATATGAAGGAAGGAGGAAAAGGGAGAGATATGAAGGAAGGAGGAAAAGGGAGAGATATGAAGGAAGGGGGAAAAGGGAGAGATATGAAGGAAGGGGGAAAAGGGAGAGATATGAAGGAAGGGGGAAAAGGGAGAGATATGAAGGAAGGGGGAAAAGGGAGAGATATGAAGGAAGGGGGAAAAGGGAGAGATATGAAGGAAGGGGGAAAAGGGAGAGATATGAAGGAAGGAGGAAAAGGGAGAGATATGAAGGAAGGAGGAAAAGGGAGAGATATGAAGGAAGGAGGAAAAGGGAGAGATATGAAGGAAGGAGGAAAAGGGAGAGATATGAAGGAAGGAGGAAAAGGGAGAGATATGAAGGAAGGAGGAAAAGGGAGAGATATGAAGGAAGGAGGAAAAGGGAGAGATATGAAGGAAGGAGGAAAAGGGAGAGATATGAAGGAAGGAGGAAAAGGGAGAGATATGAAGGAAGGAGGAAAAGGGAGAGATATGAAGGAAGGAGGAAAAGGGAGAGATATGAAGGAAGGAGGAAAAGGGAGCGATATGAAAGGAGGAGGAAAAGGGAGAGAGAAGTGAAGTAAAGAGAAAAAGAGTAGGAAAGATAGAGGATGTAATGTAAAGTAAAGGTAAAAGAAAAGGATGGAAAAAAGTAAAAACAAAGAAAGAAAAAGTCCAATAGAAAAAGAAAAATGAAAAAAATATGGATACTGAGAAGAGAGTAAGACAGACATATAGAAAAGGAAAAAGCGAAAAGAAGTTACAGAAGCAGGATATACAGAAAATGATACGTGTATAATCAATCTTGAGTGTGAGGAAGAAAATTACAGATGAGAGAGGAGAGACACACTGCATAAAAATGACTAACATAAGATATAAAACAGAGTATTATAGCTAATGTATCTACTTAGTGAATTTCACATTGTCCTCTATTTACATTGTTCGAACTATCGTCCACATCTTTGTTGCCATATTTATCAAAACGTTTCAACCGTTGTACGCTCACACCATCCATACAACATAAAGAAAGGGATCGTCCGTTGCTTACAACACTGAGCAAAAGTCATAAATGGCAACCCAAAGACATTAGATAAAGAATTGGTCAATATAAGCAGTACCCTACAACATAACAACTACCCTGGGTACATGGCAGCATCCCCAATAAACTGGGATAGGCAGGTACAACAACACTCAGAAAACAGTCTGCCTGCCTTATGTGAAGGGGTTATCAAAGAAAATACAAAGGATCTGCGATCCATCTAACATCAGGACAACCTTCAAAAGCTGGATGACACTTCGCAGATACCTCTCCCAAGTAAGATCCCCCCCATAGAGGATAACATGACTAAAGACTGCAGAAAGAAATATAAAGGGGAGACAGGCCACACCCTTAAGGTAAGGCTTCAAGAACACCAAAAAGCAATAACATGAGGGGAAGTGGAAAAATCTGGCGAGGCTGACCACATATGGAGAGAAAAGGGAGATCACTGCCCTCTGTGGGATCAGGCTGAGATCATAGACAAAGAACATCATTGGAAAATTCATAAACTTAAGAATCAGTACATAAGCTAGGCCACAAAATCTTCTGAGCCGACCAAGCATAGAAATGAATACAATATGGGAACCAGTAATAAGGAGTACCAGAGAAAAGCAATAATAACAACAAAAATTGAAATATGAGCTCTGATAAAAAACATGCAATGATAACAGCAAAAATTGCAATATGAGCACTGGTAAAAATAGTTGCTGAAGACATTAGGTTTATAAGACCCAGAAATTCATACATAGATGTCCACAACAACAGTGGATAAAGATGTTAGTTAGATCCAGTGACAGGACCAAAAGAGTGTGAGTTCAATACCTGGTTAAGGCAGTGGAGAACTTGAAGAGGGGAATTAACAGGAGATAACTGACATCCATTAGACGTGGAACTAGAACAGTCTACCCCAGCAAGCAAAATAAAGGGTTCAGTTCTGAAGAAAGCTGGAGCATATGGCCGAAACGTTGTGATAAATATGGCAACAAAGATGAGGACGATAGTCCGAACAATGTAAATCATATACATAATACCTCATCTCAGAGATATAGACAGATACTACAAATTGGCCTTTCTTGTCAGATTATATGTTATAGTTTGCTGTAGATGTTTAAATATTGCTTTGATGTTAATGAAGTTCATCATTTGAAAAAAGTACATTTTTTTTATTATGAATTGCAAATGGCTGCTATGAAAACAATATGTCTGCTGTCAAATTAAGGCTGGTACTCTTAATGAATTACAGCTTTCAAATTTGGCTTGCATGTAAATAAATAACTGCCTTCATTTAATAATGTTAACAAAATTCTTCATTTGACAAAAGTGC
This sequence comes from Acanthosepion esculentum, assembly GCA_964036315.1. NCBI lineage: Eukaryota > Metazoa > Mollusca > Cephalopoda > Sepiida > Sepiidae > Acanthosepion > Acanthosepion esculentum. The sequence continues at coordinate 95,984,538 of OZ038505.1, forward strand.
ATTCTTTGCTTAAAATTACCAATGGCTAGTTTGAAAACAATATCTTCTGTCAGACTAAGGCATGAATTGCAGCTATCAAATATGGCTTCTGTATAAACAAATAACTGTCTTCACATGTCGTCTTACCGAAGGTCCAAAACACAATGCCATATACAGTCATACAATATCTTCTTTTGCAGGCCCAAAACACCTTGCCATATAGAGTGTTTCTATTAAATAATTGTCAAAGAGATTAACCAAATTATATATTTGTTTGGTCTAATATTTGGGATAGTTTGACAAAGATTGTATGCCCCAATGTCCTGCTAGAGACATAAACAGTAATATTTATTTGTTTTCGTTTTCTGTGTGTGTGTGTGTGAGTGTGTGTGTGTGTGTGTGTGTGTGTGTGTGTGTGTGTGAGCTCTGAAATATAACTGATTGATTGATTTGTTTTGTGCAGTTTATCAACCCTTTTGCAGGTTATTTAAAGCCAGAAAATATTTTTAGAGTGTAAGAATTTTTTTTGTTTGAGATAATAATGATTTAATGATACAATTCTTACTAATTAACTCATAACTAGGGAGGGAGAGATTCATGCCTTTCCCAAAAGGTATTTGCACATTGAATATAACAAACTCAATTGAAATTGGAACTCGGTTTCTTCAGTTAACAATTCCAAGCCATTATCCATTACATCATCTGCACATCTAAGCTTATAGCACCTGATATTCCCAAGTGGTTACCCATCTAGGTGCTGACCAGGAATAGCCTTCATCAGTCTTTCAACCATTATTTACATTGTCAATTGTTTTGATTGCAACATTACTTGCAGTGGTCTTTACTGCATCGCAGAGATCATAGTTGCTTAATGTTGGCTCGATGTTGCTTAACTTCAGTGATATGGCCGCAAGCCCCTTGAAGTTTAAGGATGTTATATCATGAAAACACTTTGGTATGCAAAAACCTAAACTGTTGATCACCCCCTCTGAGACAAAAAAGGCTTTGGACACGTCATACATGTAAAATATTCCTAAAAAGAAAATGGCAGCTTCACAAAAAATATTATAAAACTTAAAAAAGATAGTTCTCAGAGTCAGATAGACATTCATGACAATCTCTTAAAATATGCAAATTTTAACTGTCACTCAATCTATAAAAGAAATGCATAAAGAGCTGACAAAGAAGTGTAACTGTGGGGTAGCGAACAGCAGACACATGTTGTTAGATTGTTTGACTTAAGTTCATACGGCTAGTCTCTGTTGGTAAAAGGAAACAGATTCTGGAAATTTATTACAACACAGAAGAAACTGACTATGACAAAATTTGAAAACTGTCATCATTTGAGGATTGTAAACTAAAATGAGCTTGAATAAATTCCCTACTTTCTGATTGGACAATCTAGTTTCTAGATTTGGCTTGTTTGCTTTCCTAACATATCAGCCCTCATGGGTCATTTAATGCTGAAAATCAGATTTTTATTCAATAATATTTCAGGAAGTTTTAAGTTTTATAACTCATGAAGTATAGTTGAAAATTGGTTGTAGAGTTCATCTATAGGCAAAGTTGTCCGAATTAAAGTTTGGTGTATAATTTAGTTTTCCTCAAGTAGGTCAAAATGGTTTTTACATTTTTGAAAAGTTCCTTAAGGCTATTCACCTTATAATAGCATTTACAGATAAAGGCAAATTCGGCACAGTTCACCATAAAATGTTTTACTGTCTAGGTCTCCTGGTATACAATGCATTTAGGTGGATCCTCATCTTTTAGAAGGAATGAATGTGTAATGTTGGTATGACTAATTCTGATTATTGTTAAGACTAATTCTTCTCTTTGGGAAAAACTGGTGTTATGGTGTCTTATCCGAAGTGTAGATTTGATTTTGCATAATTAGTCATTTGGTTGAGTATTTCATAACTCTTGTCACTTATTTAAGATATATGTATCAATAGCTGATTTGACTTATGGGAGAATTGATACTGCCAAGCAGATACAAAAAGAGAGAGAGAGAGAGAGAGAGAGAGAGGAAATTAATGGATTGAAAAAGAAATACATGCATAGATTGATGAATGAAAGCCAGATAAGCAAATAATGAACAGAATTATATTCTCAGAAATAAAGTCATTCAATCATTACATACAGAAATTAATACTTTCATTAGTTTAATACAAATAGATAAATAGGCAGGCATATATTTTAGATAGGTAGGCAAAAAGAATATTATAAAACTATTATTAATAATTTTTGTTATTTATATAGCAATCTATCCAACTAAAATTAGATTTTAAGCTAAATTAGTATAGGTTAAGACTAGTAGATTTTTAAGCACTAAAATTAATAATAGGTATAATTTTAGAAAGACATATAGAAACTTTATATAAGGAGAAAGATAGAGGAAGGTAGATAGATAAATAGATAGATATCGTTATTCCCACCTGAGACACCACCACTGTTATTCCGGCGTCTCATCACTACCCGATTGAAATGTGTGTCACCTTGATCTAACATACATCCATCAATCTCTGATATGCTTCTCTGGAATATTGAGGTCTTCTGATCCTGTTCAGCTTCTGGGCTGGTCCCGGCACTTTTCGGCAAAGGCTTTGTGTCGTGAGCATGTCTTAATGGATCCTGGTACATGAAAAAGAAACAAATTTGATAGAACATAAACTACAAGGAAATCTTTAATAAAATCTCAAGTTAAAAGCAAATAGGTCATTACAAATTTTAACCAACCTCTTATTAACACATTATTACATAATGTCCCCCCCCCCTTGGTAATTCACATCATTTTGTCCTCTGCACACTAATGAGACTAATACTTACTTTTCCGTAATGATATTTTCTGAAGGGATCTATACTTAATTGGTTTCACTCAGTTTATACCTTATCAGGGTCAAAGGTTAAACATAGCAGGCAAAAGGGTTCTTTTCAATAGAAACACACTGTAAGACTATATATATATATATATATATATACACACACAAGTATAGGATTGGTATATACAGAATAAATTCCAATAACCAACAATTATTATTCTTAAAAGAGTGCTCAATACAGAGTAGAGCAGATATAATTATTTATTTAAATATTATAACATAAACATGTTATAAAATCACTACAAAAATAGCCATTTTGTTTCAGCACTTCTGGTATCTTATCAAGTGCCCTTGATAAGACACCAGAAGTGTTGAAACAAAATGGCTATTTTTGTAGTGATTTTATAACATGTTCATGTTATAATATTTAAATAAATAATTATATATATATATATATATATATATATATATTGCACACAGTGAGGATCAAACTCAATACAGTAGTCATGATTTTCAAGCTGTGTGCATTAGACATTTCTAAAAAAAAATGTAAACAATGATATAAAATATGTGAAAAATTTTAAAATTCAAATAATAAAATATTTTGTATAAGAGTTTGCTTAAAAGTATATATTAATATCTACAAATTTAAATGATAAAAAAGTTGTGGGTGGGAAGCATTTCACATACTTTCAGAATGGGTGTTGAAATTTAGAGTGAAAACTGATGTGACCTGTTTGGCAGTTGAAAAAAGTTCTCTCAATGGACAAAATGAAAATTTTCTGCTTACTTAAAGGTCATCAGAGGTATTCATAGTTGATATAGGAATGACCTTGAACAGAAAATCATCACCCTTTACCAAATGTTCACAAAAACAAAAAAAAAGGAGAAGACTTAAGATAAACCTTTCCAAAACAGAAACTATGATCTGGAATTGGAATGAAAGCAACCATGATTCTGCTGCATATGAATCAGCTATGACAAATTTAGTATAAGAAAAAAGAAAATTGAACATAGAATAGGCTATGCCAGAGGTAGCTTCACCCAACACCTCAAATTGTTACAAAACCAAAACATCAACCTGAAAACTAAAGTTATGTTCTTAATTTGCTTCTTTAGATTGAAACTTTCATATGGATGTCATGCATGATGCCAAACGCATTTAGAAATATCTAAAATGTCAGCTGTATGCAACCATCGTCTCAGATAAATGGTTAAAAATAGCTTTGAGAAAGTGAAGCCAGATGGTCTTGGCATTTAGGACTGGTGCTACAGGATCCCAAACAAAGGACTGTAACAAATAATAGAAATGGCATCACATGAGAACTACCAACATCAGCAACAACTAAAATCGATAGCACATGTAACTTGAAGAGAAAATAATGACATAATTAAGATGTTGACATTCCACACGACTTCAAATAAAAGGTTAGCAAGGAAACCCCCATCAATACTGGAAAGAGCAATAACAGCTACCGTACTTGAAAAGTTTGTCTTTCTGAAAAATTGTTTTAATAGAAAGATTTTATAAATTTCAACTGAAACAGTACTGGCTGCTCAATCAATAAATGCCAAATATTTCCTTATAGGGAAATGGCTAATATTACCATTTATATGAGCACTGGACAATTTTTTTTTTTTTTTTTTTTTTACTTTCAGGCAGGAAAATTTTTCATTGACTAAAATCCTTTCTTTTATTTTTCAGCATAAAACTATACGTCATGCTCTACTTGTGCGAACAAGCTTTTGTTTATTTGTATTTTATCTATGGAATGGTAACTTTCTCCATTTCTGCATCCAATTCACTAAAAATCCATACTGTTCTATTTTTGATTTACATAACTTTAGTGAAAGTAGAAAAATAAGGTAGCGATGCTATTAATACACAGAAAAAATACCTTCACACAAACAAACATAAAGTAAAGTTTAAAAATAAGCTATATTCACCAGGTATATAAAAAATTATATTCACAAACCAACATTAGAAAATATTTAAGTCAGAAACAAAACAAAACAAAACAAAAAAAAAATGTTAATATATAAAATTTCTGATAACTGACCTGTGGGCTTGGAGGTGATATATGAGAAGGAGGTCTGAGCTCTTGCCCCAGTGAACCGGATCTTGCGAGAGGACTGTGTCGAGGTTCTGTGGGAAGGCGAGGTCGGTAACGTTGTTGCTTCTGGGCCAAGCTGAGTGAACCAGACCGCACAAAGACTCGTTCCTCAGTATCAATAAATATGTCCTCGGCAAATGCAGAGTCTGACGCCTGTGCCCCCTGCTGTATCAAGTACTGGAATGGCGCCGTAGGGAACGGATTCAGGTCCGTACTGATATCCTCACTTACGCTGGGCAGAAACATGTCAAGACGGCTGACACCACTCGGCGTCCGCTTGCGGCTATGTGAAGGGATATTAAGGCCAGCAGCACTGGCCAAGTCCAAGAGAAACATTGCATTGTTCTTCAGAATTATATGCGATTCCATAGGAAGCAAGTGAGACTGATGTTTAGATGACAGAACTTTCTTCTTGTACTTTTTTGATTTCTCTTTCTCCTTCTGGGCCTGCCTGCGCTCACGTAAGTACTTGTCTCTGCAACGATCGCAGATGAGATACCAGCTGCTACCCCCAACGCCCCCCTCACCACAGTTACCTGCCCAGCCACCACAGAAGTTACCTCCACTATTGTAGCCCTTCCCCCCAGCATGACGCCCGCATCCAGGGTGCGTCCGACGCATGTGGTACGTGACTGGGTGCGGATACATGGCCCCACACAGCTCACACATGGTCTCTCGTTCAGCACCTGCAGCACCTGCAAATAGAACCCCGGCAGCTTCCCCAAACAAGTTGCCTCGTCCGATGGGTTTCAGATCCCTCTTCTTTTTAGGTCGTTTCTCCTTGCTCTTTTCTTTCTCCTTCTTCTCAGTTTTTTTTGATTTCAGGCTCAGTGCAGGGCTTGGAAAAATGATATCTTTTGATATGACATTGAGCACCGATACTGCGAGTTCTTCCCAAAAGCCAACCAAATGGTAAAGGGTGGCTGGCAACTTAGGCTCTTCCTTCTCGCATGCCGTGCTCTCCAAGTGTATAATCAATGGATCCTCTTGATAATTGACACTACCCTCAGATTTGTGCCGACCAAGGATTGGCTTCAGTTTTGACTGATCGAGCTTTGATACATCAGTCTTAGCAATCTCCAGTTTCGGCGGCGGGGATACTTCAGCTTTGCTTGTATCCGATTCTGAATCCCTGCTATCTTGGTGCTCCAGGAAGAACCGTACCCGGGTTTCATTCAGGTTATCGCCTTTCAGCTTCGTCGATCCATCCTTTTTACTATCCTTTGCAGAATCGGTTGGATGGCGGACCCGCATTTTTTCAACCTTCTTATCATCAACTTGCGACATTTCCTTCGAGAGGTTTGGATGGAATTTGAGAAAGGAGGCACAGGCCATAGCATCATGGACAATTCCTTCGTGCCAAAGAAAAGCAGCATAGACAGCCCTGAGACACTCGGCCACCGATGGAGATAATGCTTCCTTTACTGCCTCACGAGGTCTTTCTAAAAGAGTGGTAGCTGAACCTGACCGACTCCGGCCAATTGGCGTTGTGTCACGAGGAGATGGAGATGCAGCCCTTTCTCTCTTGTTTCTCAACTGACGGCCACGGTCCTTTCGAATTGCTTTTGGTGATAGCCTGGAGAAAAGGTTAAATGTATTTTAAGCAGAAACAAGAAATACTTTTATACATGAAATGATCAAAGTATGTATGTGTGTGTGTGTGTGTTTGCATATCATTAATAGAGTGGGGGAATTTTCCAAAGACTTCATAAAACTTCACATCATATCACATCACCAACTACCATTTAACAAGACTGTCTAAACAGGGGAGGTAATTCCAAAAGACTGAAATGACAATCTATACACTGTCTACAGCTGAAACATTCCAAGAACCAAATCCAAGGGAAAACAGCTTGTAATGAGACAGAATTGAAAGTGAGTATATCAAGTGGTTCATTTTTGCAATGAACTGCAATTAGTTTTGTCAGATTTTCAGAAAGGGGGATAAACTCTTCAGCACCCCTCCCCCACCTTGTATATCCAGTTTCATTGATTTGTATTGAAAGAAAAACAACATTTCTAAAAATTTAACTGCATGTTTAAGCTTCATTTTTAAGATATTCTCAAACAATATTTGTTATATATATATATATATAGCGCTGTGAAACATTTTTACTGTCAGGATAGTCTAAGCATTGAGCACATATTTACTGTTTAGGTAGGTGTTTGCCTTTTAGTATTTTCTCTAAGTTTGATTTTTTTCAGGCCTTTTGGCAAGTAGTGTGTTAGTCATACCAATATTTGGGGTTTATGTAGTGTGTGAGTATGTGTGTGTGTGTATATATATATATATATATATATATAGATAGATAGATAGATAGATAGATAGATAGATAGATATAGGATTAATAGAAATAAAAAAATTTTCACTTAGCCAACTGATGTTATATTCAGATGATCACTTTCGTAATCATCTGGTCTACTCATCAGGAGGTATTAGCAATTGTCTGCCGATTTTCACATTTTCGTTATTTTCATATTAAGTTAAAAAATAATTCATGCCCTTTTTATTGGTATTAGACTGATGTGTGTGTGTGTGTGTGCGCACATGCATCCATGTGTGTGCACATGTCTAGAATGTTGCGGCCGTTTCACCTTTTCTTAATTTTCTTTTCTCCTTATTCTTTTTCCTTCTTTATTCTTCTCTCTTCCAGGTGCTGAATGTCAACAATAATGCACCAATGTTATTTCCAGCGTCATAGACAAGACTTTTATTTAGGCTAATTTTGTCATGGTTGGGAAAATATAGGTGTATTCTGTTTTATATTTATTTCTTGTTTAAATAATTTTTTTAATGCTTAAATGGCAACACTCACTCTCCTTTTGGTGAGATACCAATCAGAGAAAAAAAAAACATTATTTAATTTGACACTTAATGGATTTGTTTGGGACAAAATGAATTTTGTTAATCTTAATCAAGACCAGGAAAGGATTACACTTCTAATAAAAGAACCGAGACCAGCATAAAAATGATTAAATTATAACAAGATTGTATGGAAAGATTTGGAATGAGAAATTGCTATAAAAAGTGGAAGGGTTATAAAAAGAAAATAGTCAAACAATAAAAATTATATTTGAATTTTATTGACTATTTGTATTGTCATTCTTCATTTTGTTCTATCTCTTGATTGATTCCATTCCTGGTAATTGATTTATCAATTCTGCTAATCATGGGTTTAATAAAAAAGAAAAGAAAAATGCATTTATTTTAATATCTTTGTGTTCTTTTCAATCGTTTCCTTGACAACCATTGCGTAAATAGCAGCACAAAGAATTTATGAGGTCCATATTTTTTCTTCATCTTTTGGCCATAATGTTTGAAAGTATTTCAATGTGATGTGGCCATAAGTCTTCACTATTTTTGTCCTAACTGCTATGTGTGAATGCTGAAACTGCCTGACAAGTGAACCAAACAATTATAAAAAAGGTGTGTTTGTCTACAAAACACTGGAGTTTGGGTGCTGAATATAACATCAATCAGCAAAGTGACAAATTTTTTATTTGTATTAATCATATATATATATATATATATATATATATATATATATATATATATATATATATATATATAAGTATACATTGAGGTCAACACCCAGTGGCGACAGTCTGTTTCATGCTTAAATGCAATTGTCAGGCCTGATGATTACGATTAAGCATGAAGCAGACTGTCACCACTTGGTGTTGACATCAATGCCCACTTTTATTTGCATTTACTCAAAAACAAGGTCAGGTTGTGACACAAGCTCAGTTTAATGTAGAGAGCCCAAGCATATGCACTCAGGCTAGGAGCAAAAATTGCCTGCAGCCCCCACAACGGTCAATGAGAGGGCGCAGACTCAAGCAGCTGTTCCCAAGAGCTGGGCACTTCTCAGTATAATTTTTCTCAATTGTGACTCTGTCCTTTGCCGGCGCTGCCCCTGAGAGCACTCTGCCCAAAGACAAAGAAGCAACTGAGAGATGATAAATAGGGTGTTAGAAACTACTTGAGAGTAATTTACACACTTTATATTTACATACACTCTATCCCTGATTTTGAGCACGTTCATCCATAAATATAGCATACCTTAAAACTATATTTTTATTATATATATATATATATATATATATATATATATATATATATATATATATATAAAAAGACTAGAATTTGGAAGACTTTCAGATGATTACAAAAATAGAACAATAAATTGAAGATTTTCACCTGAGTTTTTTTTTTTTGCAATGTAGGTAATCTAATCTCTAATTATTTTTTCATTGTCATGTAAATTTTGATTCTTGAAAGATTGATTTCATTAAATATTTCTAATTTTATCAATAATTTGCTCTAAAAAATATGCATTATAAAAACCAGAAATAACTGAATGTAATATTTATAAAAGATTTTTTTTAATGTAGCTGTTAATAAAAACAAATCATGTCTTTCTTATTTCGGCTTTATGATTCAACCATGTCAAGATTCCAAGATTGGCAACATGCATATACTAAATGACAATTTTTACACAATTCTTACATAATGATAACAAAAAGAATAAATCTGGTTTGTCGATCCAAGAATGTTCATGCAAACTCTGCAGAATCAATGAAGACAATCATGTTTTAATGTCCAACTGGTCAATAATTCAACCAGAGTTCTTCGACCTTATCTGAATCACAAAATCTAAAACCATTCTCTCACCTGATTGTCTCATCCTTTGGTGAGGCCGAGCCAATGTTAAAGGCCGGCTTGATGGCACTTTCAGCTGCTACAACAGCCACTTCTGCCGCCGCCGCTGCTGCTGCTATGGCAACAGACATTCCACCTGGTTGGGGCGATGCTGAACCTGAGGTAGAGGGACTAATGCCCAAGCTACTGCCGCCAGGTTTTTGCTGTTGTTGAACAGGGCTTGACCTCGGACTACTGCTGTGGCCCCTACTATGACACAGAAACACAAAGACATGATTTAGAAGGAGCACAGCGCCAACATTTGCAGAGGTCTGACTTTTGAATCATGGCACAAATTCCCAAAAATACATGGTGCCAAGCAAAGGGTAAGCAGCAGAAATTGGGTCAGGGGAGGGAAGGAAGTGAGTTTTATTTTTCTTATTCTACTCAAAAAAAAAAAAAAAAAAAAAAAAAAAAAATCTAAAATTACAGGTACAACATTGATATTCGCAGCATCATGGTTCTGAAAACCTTTCCAGGCAGACAGTTTTTACCAACTATATCAGACCTAATTCAATGACACAGTAATAATTCACAGATCCACCATGATTATGTTCATCATTTACCATATTCTATGACATTCATTTGTCTCTTGGAATATTTCTGCAGAAAATATTTCTATATTTTGTTCTGTTGTTTTTTTCATATCTTTAACAGTTGCATCTCAAAAAATTATACATATTTAAAAAAAAAAGAAAGAAAGAAGCTGTGGAGAGCCATGATCGCCTATGAAAAGGGGAATTTGTGAGCTCAGTTTAAGTTCCAGTCAATTCCAATTTGTCCACTTTATACTAGTGTCTTTGGGAAAAGCATAAATCCATTTCTTCTCTCCCTTGTAATGGGTCAAATAGCAGAGTAGATCGAGCTCTCCAGCCTTGGGTGGCAGTCAGACTAGAAGAACTACTCTGAATTTAAAACAGTAGAGAAGAAAATGGGAAACCACTCCACTAACAATTCATGAATATGAAAGAAAAGAAAGCTGTGGAGAGCTAAGATTATCTCTCTCTCTCTATATATATATATATGTATGTATGTATGTATGTGTGTTTCTCTCTCTATATATATATATATAATGTTTCTATCTCCCTCACTCTCTCCATATATATATGTTTCTATCTCCCTCTCTCTCTCTCTATATATATATATATATGTTTCTATTTCCCTCTATCCTTCTCTCTCTCTCTCTATATATATATATATGTTTCTATCTCCCTCTCTCTGTTTCTACCTCCCTCTCTCTATATATATTTCTATTTCCCTCTCTCTCTAAATATATGTTTCTATCTCCCTCTCTCTCTAAATATATGTTTCTATCTCCCTCTCTCTCTATATA